>OZ005649.1:260671548-260722141 GCA_963930645.1 Salticus scenicus | reverse complement strand
TTGCAATCGAGTGATTCCATACCAACTCACCTAAAAAAATAAAAATTGGTTGCATGACCGACTCAGATTTCCTTTAAATTTGGTACACAGATTGATGATATAGAGGCATGAAAAAGTCAAATTTTCAGCTACCTGCTCCACTTATTTATAGATATACAGGTCCTCGAAGTTTGTCCGCCCCCTCAAAATACCAAGAAATTGATGTTATTTAATTTTTTTTTTCTTAAAAATAGTGCTCATGTAATATGAAAGTGTTAGGTATCTCTGGAAATTAGTTATTCCAGGCATTCAGAAAAAAAATACTACAATGTTTATGATGAAAATTGTTAAGGTACAGAACTCTTAGAAATTGCAACCACGAAAATTTGATTTTCCCGATTTTGTTAAAATTGAGACATCAATTCCAAAAAAAAGGAAAATAAAACCAAAGGTTTACTCACTTTCTGGTAGAGTACAGGAGTTCACCATAAATTGCTGCAGAATAAATTACTTGGGTTTCTCACAAGCTTAAAGACAAACCATAGGGCAAAAACATGCAATTTTGTCCACCTTGGCAGCCATTTTTCTCATGAAGAGGGAGCACTAGAAACTTTTTTATTATTTTTAAATAAACTACTGATGTGTTAACTGTTCACAGGAACAGAGTTTACTTTTGGTTACTATTTGCGTAAAGAGATATCTTGCTGATAGTATATGCATGTTTTTCTCTAATACCATATGCTTGTGTTTCCCCTCTCACAGACCTAACATTAATAAAAAAAGATGTAAAGAAACAAAACTTATTGAATATTACATAAATATTGATTTATTACATGTATTAGACTTTATTTACCATCTGAACATTATTTATTTACCTTTAGAAATAGTGTTATTAGGTGAATAAAGCATTGAATAAGGGAGTAACATTCTGATTTTATGATATTCTGGTATTAAAACAAAACTAATATGTTTACTCTATTTTTGTGATATCTTAAAGAATGATGTAGGAAACCTTTTAATTTTTAAAAATTCAAGTTAGTATTTAGTGAAGAAATCAAATATTTACAAAACAGAAACACCTCATTTTATGTAATTTCAAAGAAGCGTACACACATTTTAAAGAGGAATATCCCAATCACAAGATTGAATTACCTAAATTTGCTGATTTGCGACCAAAGTGGTGTGTGTTAGCTGGTAGTGCAGGAACTCATTCAGTCTGTGTCTGTATGATTAACCAAAATGACAAGCTAATTAACCCTTTCCGACCCGAAAAATTTTTACCTTTAAACATTACATTCTTCTGTTTTTGCAAACTGAAAGAAAAATATGGACTATAACCGACACTTGTTTATTGAAAATTATACTTTACACTTTCTTCTAATTTGCTTGATCGTTCATTTCCTGATTTTATTACATACAAATTCCAGATGCAAAAATGTGTTGTTTGTTGTTGTTGTTTCTTATGCCACTCGGAAATTCCGAGCCCCGGTAGTGAAACTAACCGGGTTTAAGGCAGGAGGGGTGCGTCATTCCATTTTTCAGAGGAGCGCCCACTAGTGGGAGGAAGTACGTCTTAGCTCCAGAAGCTGGCGATAGATGGCAGCACCAGCAAACAACAGGAACTCGAATTTTGATCCGGAACAAGGCTGAGTTAAAACCCATGTTCCGATACCCCCAGAGTACCCCAAAAATGTAAGTGGATGTTCTGGATGTCTAACCCACACGATCGCACGGCCTGGGTTAGAAAGGGCTAAAACAATCTGTTAAACCATCTAGCAATGATTTTTTTTTTTTTTTTTTTTTTTTTTTTTTTTTTGTCTCATTATGAGTGACATTACCAGATTAACAATGAAGCATGTATGTTAGGACTTTGTTCACAGTGTCCACTCCAAACTGCATTTGAAGAATTTTTAGATATGTTAATGGATGATTATGATGAAGAATCTGAAGTGACGTTTCGACGGTGGATAACTACAGTCCATTCAACACTCATTCAATTACTTTGTCTGCACCTGATTTTAAATCATAACCTTTGTTGAAAATAAAGTCCTTGGCAAAACACCATTACATCGCAAAATCTCAACCAGAGTATTCAAAAACAAGAAAAGCAGAACTAAAACCAGATAAGTGCATTTTATTACTTGATTTTTCTGAAAATTTTACTTCTATAGTACAGGATGCAATACAGGGATATCACTGGGAAAACATGCAAGCTACACTCCATCCTTTTGTTTGGTCATATGATAACCTAAAAATTATTTCTATGTGTAGTATCAGTGACTGTTTGACAAATGATACGGTGGCAGTAGTTTCTTTTCAAAGGCTTGTAATTCCATATTTAACATTAAAATATCCAGACATATAGGAAATAATTTATTCCATTGGCGGTAGCTCAACACAGTACAAAAACATTTTTAGAGAAAAAAATTTTACTTCCAGAAAAAAACTTTGTACACCATTTCATATCTGATATATTCTATTGTCAAAACATACACAAAAAATTTTCATACTTTACAACAGAAAAGAGAAATAATGAATGTTATTGAAGCAGAATTTTTGGGTCAAGGCTCCCCACATATGGGAGGTTTGACCCACACAATGGGAAGGTTGACCTACCAATATTCACATATTATAACATTTATGAACAAAGTTAAGCTAGTCCTTAAATTTAAGAAAATTTAGCAATGAAATTAATGTGATAACAATAAAAGTTATTATTGATGAAGTAGCAATATTTCTAAAGCGTAAATTGAAAAAAATATATAAAAGAACACGCTCACACTACTAAAACAACTCTTAAATTAAAAATAGTCATTGCCATTAAGCTTTGTTGTAAAAAGCTAGAAATGTTGAATAATAACGAATATTTAGCAGCACTTATACTCAGAAAAATCAAAGTCAAAATAAATTCATAATGCAACTCTTGCAGTTCCTTCAGCTGATATTGAGTTTGGTAACTTTATCATATCATCCATTGAAACAACAGATATATCTTCCGCTTCTGGATAAATAAAGTAATTTGTTTCAGCAGCGCGGCGTAAAAATGTAGCAAGAAACTCTCTCTCTCCACTTTGGTTATTCTTCCTACGAAATGAGATGCATTAGGCCTACCAGTTTTAGGACTCACGAATTTTACCAGCACAAAATCTCCTTCTGACATAGACTTTGATATCACAAACTCATCTTCACTGCTATCTGACATATGAGGGATTTCTTCATCCTCATCACTCAAGGTTTCAACCAGATTAAAAAATTTCTGTTTAGAAAATCTTTTGGTTTTAGTATCTTTAACAGAAGGTCGTTTCTTCGATGCTCTCAATGCTACTCATTTTCTATTTGTTCTTTAACTGGGGTATCTATCAATATTCGAGACTTTGCTTGTTTTCTTTTATAGTTATGTTTTCGTGGTCCAGCTTTCGGGAAAGGTCGAATCTGTTCAGGGGTCAAAGATGCAGATTTTTCAATTTCTGGCTGACAGGTGATCCTAGTAATCTTCAGGAATGAGATATAAATTACTTTTAGGTTGATAAATAATAGATGAATTAATATTTTCAGTCCACAATAATAAAGAAATATATAAGGGAGGCTTGACCCGTGGGTCAAACCTCCCTTATGTCATGTGGGTCAAGCCTCCCTCAATAGCCATTTGCAATTTCATAAAAAAAAATCAGGGAATTAAACAGTTATTTAGCAAAACTAATTATAGCACATATTAGCTTGAGGTATATACTTTAATCATA
Source organism: Salticus scenicus (assembly GCA_963930645.1). Classification (NCBI taxonomy): domain Eukaryota; kingdom Metazoa; phylum Arthropoda; class Arachnida; order Araneae; family Salticidae; genus Salticus; species Salticus scenicus. Next base: position 260,718,422 of record OZ005649.1, on the reverse strand, counting down.
TAAATCTGAATTCTGATATTTGATTAAGAATATTTGCCCAATGCCTTACAAATTTAATCAAAATTACTCACTTTTTGATGAGGAAAACACAAATTTCATGCTTGTTCAAATAATAAGCATGGGATAACTTTCAAACAAACATGGCTGTTACCTTGCATCAGTAGGATGTGCTGCCATGTGTTGGATGTTTTTGAAAGCTAAAAATTGTAGAGTAAAGAAAGGTGGGTCAAGCCTCCCATAGGGTCAACCCTCCCCAGTCTCCCCTACTTACGTTCAAATACCTACTACGCACAAAATTTGGACAAATGAAAAGTTCGTACCACCTTTTTTTTTAACTTTCTCTTACTCATACGGTCGAAAAAGTATTGTTTTACGATCAAATTTTCGAACGTGAGATTTAGTTATATTAACATGTTCTGAGGTCCTCTGAATACGAATATTATGTTTTTAGCGAATGGTCTGTGTATCTGTCTGTGTGCCTGTCTATCTGTCTGTGTGTCTGTTATCAGCATATTTCAAGAACAAGTAGTAGCAGAAATTCGAAACTCGGTATTCTAAATGTGTATCATATAGGGATACTACAGTAAGCTTTTCGTTGAGATGAAGCAAATGGTTCGTGTACAGGGACACTCAAAAGTATTCAAATACATTAAGTCTATGGGGAAAATTGCGGGTAAGTAGAGTTTAACATCTATAGACTGCACTAAACCAAATGAAACGAATATATATTTTTTACTTTCTTCTATATGTAATATAGAGAAAGTATTGGATTCGTAAAAATTTTCGACCTCGGGTTTTTGATGGATTTACACGTTTTGAGAGCTGTAGAACACGATTTGACCATTTTTAGAAAATGTCTGTCTGTCTGTCTGTCTGTCTGTCTGTGTGTGTGTGTGTGTGTGTGTGACAAAATTTTGTGGCAACTGTATCTCAAGAACTACTGCACAGAATTTCATACAAATTGGTATGTAGTTTCACCTTGACATAAATTAGTGCCTATCAACTTTTGGTAAAAATTGTCTTACAGGTTGCGTTGCCATCCCGCTTTTTCTAAATTTTTAACATGGTGATATAGGACAAAATTTTGTATAAATGTGCATAAAGAGAATTGTTTTTTAGTAATCATTATGAAATTTACAAGAATTATTTATAATAGAGATAGTCAACTGGGAAAAAAATTTTGTATGCGTAGGAGCCTCGCCACACCCCCTGGGGGGGGGAGTCCCCCCTCGAGGGGAGTAAATTTTCAAGATGGGTATCTTTCGAAAGGTCTCGTCAATACCTTTAAAACGAATGGTTGAACTATAAATATGTGATAATTTAAAACAAAGTTATCAATTTTTTTTACTTTTAATGAAAAAAAAACTTAGAAAAAAAATCGTTTTTTTTTTTTTTTAAACGAAATTTAACCAGACTTGGTATTTAGTTGGCCCGTGACATAAACTGAGGCTGATTAGATTTGGGGATCAATCGTTCAACAGGTGGCGCTGTGATCGTATTTTTTCTAAATTTTTAACATGGCAGTATAGGAAAAAATTTCGTATAAATGTACATAATGAGAGTTATTCTTAACCTGTGATTGTGAAATTAATATGAATTATTGATAATAGTAGTAGTTAATTAGGAAAAAAATTTGGGGCATCGCTTCCCCCCAGTGGGGGGTGTAAATTTTCAAGATCGGTATCTTTCGAAAGGTCTCGTCAATACCTTTAAAACGAATGGTTGAACTATAAATATGTGGTAATTTAAAACAAAGTTATCAATTTTTTTTACTTTTAACAAAAAAAAAAAATCTTTGAAAAAAATCGTATTTTTTTTTTTTTTTTTAATATTGTTACTGCGTGAATTTGTATAGGAAAATATAGAAGAAAGTCTTGTGGTGGCCACAACATACTAGTTTGTATTAGAGATAGTCAACTGGGAAAATTTTTTTATGTCTGTAGGAGCCTCGCCACTCCCCCTGGGGGGGAAGTCCCCCCCCCCTCGAGGGGAGTAAATTTTCATTATGGGTATCTTTCAAAAGAGCTCGCCAATACCTTCAAAATGAATGGTTGAACCATCGATCTGCAATAATTTAAAATAAAGTTATCGATTTTTTTTTTTTTTTTTTTTTTTTATGTAATATTGAAAATAAATTAAACTTTTTTTTTTTTTTTTTTAATATACTAGGGGGCTCTGCCCCCTGCTCGCTCCGCTCACCAACCCCCGAGGAAGGCTTTCCCTCACCCCGAATTGCTTCGCTCATTAACCCCTGCTGGATTTTGCCCGACTATTCGCAACTTTGCCTTTCATTGAATTGGAATATTAATAATACATAACACAAGAGAAAAGTTGAACAATATTAAAAAAACCCACCATATATGGTATCACATTGAAATACACAATATTTAATATTATATCGTTTAAAATATGTGAAAAATCTGTCTTAACGTTCGACAGTTTAATAACAATTTGCCATTATTTTGAGAGAAAACATATGTTAAACAGCTAGACACACAAAATAAACAACGATAACACTAACTGTTTAGAACAGAGAGAAATTCTTATCTAAACGATTTAGCGCTATAGCTTTGGTATACGATCCACTTGTTAAATTTTTATCACTGTTGGACGATGAATTTTTCGGGTATTATTGCTTGATTAAAGAAATTATGAACTTATTTTTTCTAATGCCTATATTTTTTACTATTGAATTTTTTTTAGTTAATTTAAGGCAATATGTAACACTGTACATTTATTTCTAATGTACAACAAGGTTTAAAATGGTGCTTATAACAGTAAACATGCAACTTTTTAAAGTGCATTTTTCCTAGAATATGATTTAGTCAGATCTATTGAAATTAAATATCTTAAGTGATTATTGCAATTATTTTAAACATTTCATTAGTATTAGTACGACAGGACAAGTTCTTTCAGATAGCGATTTTGCATTGTCGCCATGAATGTGCCAAGATGCCCGTCAATATCTGATTTTACCATTTCTTAAACTATATTAAATACTAAGTTAAATCGGAGGGGGGGGGGGAATCCCTTTTTTCGAAACCTACTGATTAGCGAAAAATTCATCCTTGATTATATTGTAAAAACGAATTGCCGATTTGGAATATTCAACATAGACCATCACCATTCATAAATTGGATGGCTTTTGAATGTTTGTTGACAATATTTTCTGAATAAATATTCATGATGGCTCCTGAATACTTGTTGGCGATACATTCTGAATAATTATTATCGTTGGCGATATCTACTGGTATATATTGAACATGACATCTTAATAGTTGTTGGCGATATCTCCTGAACTTGTGTTAATGATTGACTTCTAAATATTTGTTGGCAACTTCTAGATGTGTACTGGTTACACCTTGATTTTTTTACAGGGATATTATATAATATTGAATTTAGAGAGTAAAAAATGCGTGTGGAGAATGAAATATAATGATATTGGATAGTATAATTTAATTTGAATTATAGAGACATCAAAGGTACAGGAAAAACTACTTTAGCCATTTTCTTTCTAATAGTACAGATAATATTTTACCTGGAGATATTTTGTATATTTAGCTCGAATAAAAAATGTTCTTCTTTTTTTCTCTCTTGAATTAAGTTAAAAAATATTTAAAATAAAATTGAAAAAAAAAAAAAAAAAAAAAAAAAATGTGCTAAAGCAATGGAACAGTTTAACCTCTTGGCGAAATTTTAAATTTGGCACCGAAGTAGCTTAGACTTTTCTCGCAAAAATCTTGACATGCATAACTGAGATAGATAATTTAAGTCATCGTCAAAATAAATGAAAAATTTAAAATCTGGCAGTGAGGTCCTGTATTAGGCGTAACTAAAATATTTTAGCAATGCAGTTACTTCATTCCATTAAATGGGAAAATAGACCAAAAAAAAAAAAAAGTCCTGTTGTATTAAATTAAATTCTGTTTTCTGCAAAGTTTTACATCAATGCTTAAAACACAAAAATAGGTTGTGAATTTTATTATTATTATTATTATTATTGCACTATTTTATAATTTTTCTCGGTACTTACGTATTAACGCCACCGCAGCAGAAGTTGCGCTAATGCACCAATAAAGAGTAACCTTGTTGTTCGCACACAAGAGACATAGGGGGACAGCGTGACATCTTTTGGAATCTTATTTATCAGAGTGAACATCTATAGTACAGTCGGCTGCAAAATTATTCGAGCACTAGCCAATAATTCCTATATTTAAAAAGTACACTTAAGACTGTTTTGCTAAGTAAATCCTTGTCGAATCATGTACTTAGACTGATAAAGAACATGACTCGACAAGGATTTATTTAACAAAGCTGTATTAAGTGTACTTCTTTTTGGCAAGGATTATTGCTAGTGCTCGAATAATTTTGCAGCCGACTGTATCTCCCCACAACTGAATTTGGCGATTTATATTTGGCGATTATGACTAAATCATAAATGATAAAATCATAAGCTAAATCGTAAATCATAAGCTAAATCATATAATCATAAATCCAAAATAAGCAGCATGCAGGCTGCCATATTATATCTCAAAGAGTCCAGAACGACATCGTTATCGTTCAAAACGGCGCCAAAGAAAAATCGCCAAATTCAGTTGTGGGGAGATACTATAGTTGTACCTAGCTGCGGTGGCGTTAATACGTAAGTACCTTTTTCTCTGCATTTAAGGCATGGCTAGAGTTAAAATGGCTATTGTGATTGCGTTGGGGAGATACTATAGTTGTACCTAGCTGCGGTGGCGCAGGGCCGGCTCCAGGCGGTAGGCAAGGTAGGCAACTGCCTACGGCGGCAAAATTTAGGGGCGGCAAAATCAGTTGGACACAAAAAATAAATAAATAAAATACTTCGATTATTGAATGTAGAAAATAAATAAATCGAAAAATAAATAAGTAAAAATATAAGTAAATAATCATAACAAGAATTTACAGGCTTCTCTGCCCATTCCTATAATTTGAAATGCAGACAAGAATAGACAAACTTGTAAGTTCTGTACAGTATGTATTGTATGCGCAGCCGTGACACGAAGGGAGGAATGCACACTCGCCGCTGATTTTACCAAGCTCCTTTTGACCTCAAATTAAGGAAAGTCAAGAGTTTGCCAATTGTAGGGACTTTCAGAAGTGTTCTTCCGCATGCAGGAATTATTTGGAGGTACCCTTTTCCAACAGGACATTATCAGTATATCCTAAGTATCAAAGAACGTCCTAGGACATCCTCAGCCATAAGGTACGGACATTTTAAGTTGTCCGTAAAAACACGGCAAAAATTGAGTTTGAATTGGCAACAGTGATGTCAAATTTAAAACAATACTTCATTTCTGCAATAGCGTCCATCAGATTCATTGGATTGGGGGGGGGGATAAATTTTTGATGAAGGTATGTTTCCATTGGCCAATCAGCATTTCAATGCAAATTCAATGGACATTTTTAAGGTTTTCTTCCAGTTGAGAGATCTATTGGTAAGGAACTGCCTAAAGTTTTATTAAAAGAGTTGGGAAAAAAAGGGTTAAAATTAGGAAATATGAGAGGTCAAGGTTATGAAAATTGCTCAAATATGAGAGGTGACAAATTCGGATTACAATTTTAAATTCCAGAGCATTTCACGCACATTGCAGCAGCCATTTATTAAAGTTAATGAATTACTGCGAAGTTGGAAAAAATGTATAGATTCCCTAATATCTTTATTTCTTAAATTAGAAAATATTCATGATGATTTATTAAGCAATTACAAAAATGTAGAGATAGATAATATGATTCAAAATGAGGCAGTTGTTTATTGATTACAGTAGGCAGCAAAATTATTTAAGCTGTAGCAATAATTCCTACTTAAAAGATGGGCACCTTATACTGCTTTGTTAAGTGAATATTTGTCGAGTCATGATCTTAGTCTTACGCTGTTTATAAAAAAGTAAGTTGATGATAAAAATTAGTGACCAAACTAAAAAAAAAATATATATAAATGTGGATGTATGCTTCAATAATTTTTCTGCTGACAGTACAATAAAACAATTAAAGTTTTTTTATGTTTAATCGTCATTTGACACAGAATTTTTAATTATATTAATCCAATTAAGTAAGCTATGTGAAACAAAAGTTCTTGATTTATACCAAGCCATTAATTTATTAAATAGCTCATTATTATTATTATTATTATTTTAAGAATTATGATCAGTTGAATCCTTTGAAAACGTTATCTTAGAAGCTGAAAAGTTAGCTAATGTAATAGACGTAGAAAAACTTTGAATTAACTACACCACGCCATCATGTTCAATCTTAAAAATGAAATTTTTCTTATTAAAGTGTAGACGAATCTATAGAAAATTCAAAAGAGAAATATAAAATAGATTTTTTTTTCTTTTCAGCGATCAGTGCACTGAAGCTGAGATTAAATTTATTGAATAATCATAACCATTCTTTTGAATTTTTATGAAATGCCCACAAACTTAAAGACATGTGCAAAAAGGAATTACAGAGACTGACACACTGTAAAGATCTGGGAAACGACTTAACAGATCGCGATTCCTCTGTTAAGTCGTTTAAATCTCAACATTTTAAAATTGGCTGGTAAAATATACTTTATTTTCTTCACTTTTGAAAAAAAAAAAAAAAAGAATGTCCAGTTTTGACGTCTTTAAATTCATTACCTTCCTTAACATTGGGCCGAATTTAAGCACTGCTTTAAAAACTTTGTTAACCTTGCCCATAAATTTTGCTAACGGAGAAAGATATTTTTCTAAACTAATAATCTGGTGTGTCACTCACACAACTTTCTCTTACCCGGAAATTTTATACCATAAATACAGGTTGGAGATTAAGAGGTAAGACAACGAGTAGTGTTATGTAAACTTATGTTAAAACAATTCAAAGTTGGCTTTGGAAAAGTTTTATGTGACAATTAGTTCTATGTGATGGGGCCTACCGTCCCCTCAGCCCCCCGTTTCATTACTGCACCTACATTTATATAGAATTGAAATCTGTTATTAAAATTAAAAGTTCGCTTAAAATTATACAGAAAATTTTCACGTGTAACATTCCTTGAAACTTTTCCAGCAACAAACTTATATTAACTTGAAAATACAACTTTTGGATCTCCTGAAATTATTCATTTGTAAGTTACTCTAAGAGACACAGACAAAAATCAAGCTGTAAAATGTTTATTTCGGCAATCAGGAAACCTTAAAACGTGTAAAGATACAAAAAACAGGAGATGAATATTTAGCTTAAAAACATACATTATTTATCATATCTGTGAGGAATTTATTTTAATTTCTGAGCAGCTTTGGTGGAAATGGTAAAATATTACAGTAAAGCACTTCCACTAACAATAAAAAAGAATGTTATCGCATAATATTTGCAGCCCTGTGTATCATTTGAAGATTATGTACATACCACATGGCGCACCTAAATATAATCTTATAGTAGTGATCAGGGAACTGCCATTAGTTTTTTTTAGCATTTTGCTAAAAGGTATCATATTTTGCTAAAACATGTTTGTCAGAATTTCGCTAAAAAGCTAAAACTGGATAACTGTATAAAATATCTCTATAATAACTCGGATCTTTTTTTTTTTTTTTTTTTTTTTTGTAATATTTGCAGACCAAAACTACGAAAGGACTGAAATTTTTGGGAATGATTATATTTATGTAGTAATTTGGATTTATTTTTAATTTTTAATGATTGAATTTAAATGCAAAAATATTTAAAAGTATGTCAGAATTCAGAATTTCATTCATAGAAGCATTCTTAGCACTAGTATTTCACAATTATCCACCACTAGACTTTACTTAATTTTTCAATTGCTTTTTCATTTTACACATATGATATGAGTACCTCTTTTTCTATTGTTAAAATCAAAACATAGTTTCCCTGATTCATATTTTTAAAGTCATAAATATGGATGCTTGGTTAAAATCATCAATGAACAAAAGAATAGAAAAAAAAAACTGAGGATAACAAAGCTAAGTAAAAGAAATCAATGGTATCCAAAGAATTAACTTTTGAAAAAGCTAAAATAGTGCTTGCCTATTTTCGCTAAAATGCTAAAGTAATTTTTTTGCCAGGTTAAACCCTGGTAGTGATACACGGCATAACCTAAAATACAGTTCCATCAATTTTCAGCTATTGCCGCACTATAATCAAGTTCTTTTGTGTAGCCCTGTAAATGAACAGTGAAGGATTTCCTTACCATATTCTACATGAGACATGTTTTTATGCATATAAAAATATATATATTCATTTCATCTTGGTTTAGTGCAGTCTATAGATGTTAAACTCTACTTCACTGCAATTTCCCCCATAGACGTAATGTATTTGAATTCTCTTGGGTGTCCCTGTACACGAACTATATGCATCATCTCAACAAAAAGTTTAGTGTAGCATCCCCATACCATACACATTTAGAATACCAAGTTTGGACTTTCTGCTACAATTTGTTCTTGAGATATGCTGATAACAGACAAATAGACACACAGACCAACCGCTAAAAATATGATTTTCGGATTCAGGGGACCTTAAAACGTGTAAATATAACAAAAACTCACATTCGAAAATTTGACCCTAAAACAACACTTTCTCTTCCTTACGGGTAAAAGAAAGTAAAAATGATAAAAAAATATTTTAAAATCATATCTAGTCAAAATCGACTCAATGGTTTAGCAATGTTGGACATTGAATATGAATTGAGTAACAAATTAGATAAGAAGTTATTCGAGATTTGCACAAAAAAAGGTTCGAAAGAGATTATTTTATTCAGGTTTAAATTTTGTATACTGTACTAGCATTCTTTATTCTTCGCTGTTTAGAAAATGTTGTCTGTACTGTACTAGTATTACTTCCAAAGATTTTGTGTTTTTAACTTAAAAAAAAGAGAAAGAAAAAAGAAATAGTAGTAAATATTATATGAGTATTATTTACTTAGCTCAATTCTATTAGACCATTTATGTGATTTTTTTTTTTTTTTTTTTTTTTTTTTTATATATATATATATATAAAAGTATTTTTTTTTTTTTAATTTGAAAGTTTTTAAAGCTTTGGGGGGGGGGGGGGGGCGGCACTTTTGAGGTTTGCCTACGGCGGCAAAAACGTTAGAGCCGGCCCTGGGTGGCGTTAATACGTAAGTACCTTTTTCTCTGCATTTAAGGCATGGCTAGAGTTAAAATGGCTATTGTGATTGCGTAAATGAATTCCTTGGCGAAAAACGTACGAGTTTCTTCATTTCTAATATTTTAAAAATAGCTAAATTGGTCATAGTAAAGATCCATCATTTTAAATATATTTTGAGTGAAAAAACTAAATCTTTATATAAAGTAATCTATGTTGTTGTCTCGTAAATTTCATTTAAAAAAATTCTGGGCTTAACATCTAAATTTATACCAATCATTGTTTAACATAATTATTATATTCATTACTAAATCTTTCTCGCCTAACGTTAAAATATAAACTAATAATATAAACTAAACTAATAGTATAAACTTAACAAATAATATAAAATAAAATATAAATATAAACCAATTTTCATTTCATTTTTATTAAATTTTTACTTAATGTTTTTAAAATATCGGTTATTTTCATGTTTTGCTATTCTAAATAATTTTTTTCTTCTCTCGAGCATCTCAAAGATTCTAATATTTCAATTTTCTTATTTACACCATTGATCACATTTTAATTTTCCTGAGGAAAGTGACGTCAGAGACACAGAAAAAAACGTCATAAGAGAAACTTTTCCCTCCGGTGGCAAATAGAGTACCTTCATAAACCCGACGTTTTTCTTAATAACTTCGTTAATTAAAATGATAGAAATTTCTAAGCAGCTGAAATGCCTTCCTTGAAGCAGTCGGAATACACTGATACCTCTCATGATGCAGCGCACTTTGCCCTCCGCAAGAAGATGCTGTCGCAGACAAAAAAAATTGACGCCAGCGACAGTTACTTTTTTTTAATATATAGATATATATATATATATTTATTTATTTAGTGTTATACTACTTCTCTAATATGGAAATCGTCTGCATTATCATAAAAGATAATTTTTTTAAATAATAATTTTAATAAATTATTTTTTAAAAACTGAATTATTTCTTAACCGAATGAAATTCTATGTAAATGTAGGTGCATTAATGAAACGGGGGGTTGACACAGAACTAATTATAATATAAAACTCTTCCGAAGCCTAATTTGAATTGTTTAACACAGGTTTACATAACAGTACTCGTCATCTTACCTCTTAATCTTCAACCTGTATTTATAGTATTAAATTTCAGGGTAAGAGAAAGTCGTGTGAGTGACACACCAGATTATTTCCATATTGTTTTAATCTATTTTCGAGACAGCAGAGGGCGCCAATCACACAGAAAAATGAAAAATCGAAACTTGTCAAGAGACGTGCCATCTTTGTGACACTAAACGTTTGTCAAGTACATTGACAAATTTGCACAAAATTAAGCAAAATTTTAAACAATCAAAACACTACCTGACAATCCCATTTAGTCATGAGACACAAAAGTCGTTTTATTTTACCATGTATCTTTAATGTGTTTCGTCTGATGATCCGTTTTGCCTCTAAAACTTGTCAGATGAAATAATTTCCCAGGTACAGTTTTCATTTTCCTCAAATTTGACCGGTTAGTCAGATGAGAGAATAAAAATAAATTATTCCTATTTTGTCAATTGACTAAGAAAAATTTGTTTGGCTAGTCCAAAAGCTCAGCATTATTATTTTTTTTTCTTTCTTTCTTTTTTTTATTTGTTTATTTATTTTTTGTCTCCTTCTGACAACCTGAGTTAGTCAACCGAAATCGAAAAATAAACCCATCGAATTTCGCGGGATAGTGTCAGTTTCATTAATTCTGAAAAAGAAAATTGCGCTTAAAGTTATTTGGGAAACGCATATTTTTTTATAAGAACTTTGCGTCATGCTAATCCCAGTTTTTGTATTTTTAAATCTAATAAACCATTTTCTAAGTATGACATGAAACTATAGCAAAGGCGCACGGTAATTTTTAATAACAGATAGAAAAAGAGGTGTTTTTTTTTTTTTTTTTTTTTTTTTTTTTTTTTTAACAGACATTTAATTTTTTACCTCAACTAAAATTAAAAAGACTGAAATCTGTATTCCCTGCACGAAAACTTAATAGAAATATCTTTCCACTGAGAAATGACACTAAGCGGCAAAATTTGTTCCAATGTATTAAAAAAAAAAAAAAAAAAAATATTTTTAAAAATCACACAAAGTTCAAGGAAACTAACATAAAAATATTTTAAAACTAATATGTAGAAGAAAAAAAAAAAAGAGAAAAAAAAATCTATACTTAAGTACAATCGAAACATCGAAAGAGATTGCATCATGTAGTAGACAGACATCTGTCGCCAGGATAAATCAGAGAACTATTCTTTTATATATATATATATATATATATTGTTTGTTACTTTCTTCTATATGTAATATAGAGAAAGTATTGGATTCACGAAAATTTTCGACCTCCGTTTTTTGACGGATCTACACGTTTTGGGATGTCCTGAACACGAATTGATAGTTTTTAAAAAATGTGTGTGTGTGTGTCTGTGGTTTCTTGTTTTCACCGTATCTCACGAACCAATGAAAGAAATTCAAACAAACTTGGTATATAGTTGGACTCTGGCGGGGCATTGTGCTGATTAGATTTGGGGATCAATAGCCCAGCAGGTGGCGCTGTGATCGCATTTTATGTAAACTTTTAACATGGCAGTATAGGACAAAATTTCGTATTTTTCACCGTATCTCACGAATCAATGAATGAAATTCAACCAAACTTGGTATATAGTTGGAACCTGACGGGGCATGGTGCTGATTAGATTTGGGGATCAATCGCCCAGCAGGTGGCGTTGTGATCACAAAATTTCGTATTTTTCACCGAATTTCACGAACCAATGCATGAAATTGAACCAAACTTGGTATATAGTTGGACCCTGACATGGAATGGTGCTAATTAGATTTTGGAATCAATTGCCCAGCAGATGGCGCTGTGATCGCATTTTATCTAAAATTTTAACATGGCAGTATAGGACAAAATTTCGTATAAATGTGCATAATGAGAGTTATTTTAAACTTGTGATTGTAAAATTAATATGAGTTATTGATAATAGTAATAGTTAACTAGGAAAAAAATTATGTGCACGTGGGGGCATCGCTTCCCCCCTGGGGGTGGGGTGGGGGGTGAGGAAGTATCCCTGGGGGGGGGGGGGGTAAATTTTGAAGATGGGTATCTTTCAAAAGATCTCGTAAATACCTTTAAAATGAATGGTTGAACTATAAATCTGTGATAATTTAAAACAAAGTTATCGATTTTTTTTTTACTTTTAACAAAAAAAAAAAAAAACTAAAAAAAAAAAAAAAAAATCGTATTATTTATTTATTTTTTTAACATTGTTACTGATTGGATATGTATATAGGAAAATATGGAAGAAAGTCTTGTGGTGGCCACAACATACTAGTTTTTATTATAAAATAAGAGGCTACGCCTGCTTCGCTGGTCACTATTTTTAAATGAACCACTGTAATTAATGAATTGACAAAATTGCATTAATTTTTATCATATGATAAAAAAAGAGAAAAAAAAATTCTGATAGGGGAAAATGCCACCCACGGCAGCGTAGACCCATGCGCGATGCGCGCAAACGAATGCATATATATGAGCTCTGCGCGCGTGTATTCCTTCACCACCCTTATGATTTCTCAAAATTCTATGTTATTACTCATAAACTTTTCTTCTTAAAAAAAAATCATTAAAAAAAAAAAAATCATTTCTGATCCGAAAAAAACTTACACCGGGTCCCCTCTGCATTCTCCCGCTAGTGGGTCAGTATTTTTAAATGAACCACTCTAATAAATGAATTCTCAAGATTGAATATTATTACTCATTAACATTACTCTTAAAAAAAGAAAAATGAAAAAAAAATATTTGTGATCGTATAAAAACTCACACTGGGTCCCCACTGCCTTCGGCAGCGTAAATCTGTGCGCTGCGCGTGCGTATTCCTTCACCATCCTTATGATTTCTCAAAATTCCATGTTATTACTCACAAACTTTCATTCTTAAGAAAAGGAATTTTAGAGAAAAATCATTAATCATCAGGTAAAAACTCGCATTGGGTCCCCACTGCCTTCGGCAGAGCAGTCCCATACGCACACGTGTAAAGATATATGTGCGCTGCACGCTCATATTCCTTCTGAAATCAAAATTTTATTCTTAAGAAAATAAAATAAAATAAAATAAAATCATTTCTCATCGGATAAAAAGTCGGACCGGGTCCCAACTGCCTTCGGCAGCGCAGTCCCGTGCGCGATGCGCACGCCTATTCCCTCCTCGCCCTTCCAGCCCCTCCTAATTAACCTACATATACCAATTTTGAAAGGTCTAACTCAATTAGCTGAGATGCAAAAGAAAACCTAATCAAGACACCTTAAAACGTGTAAATCAGGTTAAATCTCGAATTCCACTTTCGATAATATAAAAGAACTTTAAAATATCTTTCGAATGATGTATTAAAAACAATTTAATCAGAATTCGAATTTGAAATATTGAAATTTTAAAATATTACAGCGCCATCTGGCGGTAGAAATTTCTGTAATCCACTGTTCGATTCCAAATCAACAACGCTTTCAAATGATGATTACTTATGAAATTATTTTAATTAGTAACTGAGATACAAAAGAAAACCTAATCAGGACACCTTAAAACACGTAAATCACGTTAAATCTCGAATTGAATTCCATTACCTACGGTAGTCGGTTAATGGAAGGCGACAGAGATTTGTGGCGTGTACTCTTGAAATTCAATTGAAATAAGTTCTAAAATGACATATTACTTTTGAAATTATGCTAATTAGAAGCTGAGATACAAAAATGATATAAACACTATTATAAAACCATTTATGTCTGACTTTTTCGTGGTTTTCTCCGAAACTTGCGTAATTCCGGACTAAATACTGTTAAAAATCCATAGTATGAAATGTGAACGGAATATCAGAATTCGAAACTCTGCAAAATATAAAAGAATAAAAGCGTTCTGGGTTTTCCATCGTTTTCTCCGAAACAACCGTTCCTTTTATACATTTTTACCCCTCCCCCCCCTTTCCATCCCTTCTAATAATTTTACACTTGAAAATATCCGCAATTGATTTTTCTTGCCTTAAAACCTAATAATACCAATTTCAAACGCTGTAACTCTTTTTTTTTCCTGCCCCTCCCCCTTCAAGCCCTTCCTAATAATTCTACACTTTCAAAAATATTCACAATCGAATTATCGGCCGTTAAAACCAAATATTACGAAATTTCAACTGCATATCTCAATTTAAAATACTGCAAAATATAAAACAAAACTTAATCTTACATTGTGTTTTGGTCACATGAGTCGTAATAAATATAATTCCCAATAAAAAAAGTAATTTTTTTGTTTAATCCCATAATTTCAAGAAAATTGAACAGTAGCTTTATAATATGCTGTCTAGGCCGAATATTATTAAACTTTCAAATGTAACGTGAATGAAAATTTGAAAAAAATTGAAAATTGCAATTCCCCCCCCCCCTATAAAACACGTGACATCTTAATCTGTTACAATCATTTCCTTTTTCATCTCAGACAGTAGTCTGGCATTTGAAAAGATGTTGCCACAAAAAATTCATGCTTTAGTTAATTAAAAAAAAAAAAAAATCTAATTGTTGTACCGATAAGCCGCTTGCGCTCTTAAATTCAGAAAAATTGTCCCTTTCATTTGGTACCAAATTCGTAACGATCAGACTAATATTTCTAATTTATTTTCCACTTTTTCTGCTTTTAACTCCGTTAATATATCTATTTTTATGCAATCGCGGTGAATTCTCAGTCATTGAGATCGCTTTCTGATTAGACATGAGTCGACATTTTAATTAATATCTCCACAACTAATTAAAAATTTTTAATTCTGTTTTGAGGAGGACCTCGGAAAGGCTCCAGAGCATCTGTATGTCAATTCTTGTACTTCTGCGTTCAATAGGGGCAGGGGATGAACGTATAGAAGAACAGACAGACAGACCTTTCCTTTTATTATTATAGAAGATAGATTCTTTGATGATATAGAATCCTAAGTGGATTTATAATATGTTTTTTGGACCTATGTGGTCATTAATGTAAATATTTGTACATAGTTATTTTTTATTAAACTTTAATTAATTTGATAATTAATTAGTAAAAGCTCTTTCTATGCTTCTTTTTACATTACATATATAGACAGATTATGTAAATTTGACTATCACTTTGTTGTCAGAGTTAAATTTTCTGAATAACCTCTATTAAAATGCCACCTCCGTAAAAGGCTAATTTCATATACCACGGTGTATGGCCCTCTTAGGAAAATTTTATTGTATAATATTTAAAGTATTGCTAACTATGGGGCTTTTGAGACTATTTCCGTCAGCTTCATCATGTTAGGGACATACGAACATAGATTTAGAAACATCTAATTTTTTGGAAACAATGGTACACGTTTTGTTTTTTTATTAGACCCCCAAGACCCCCCCCCCCCACACACACACACACCAATGGCCGAGCGGTTCTGCGCTCAAAGTTGATAGAAGGGGAGTGCCGGATTCAATCCTATGTCGTGCTTATCGACTTAGCCGTTCGAAGTTTTCTGTGGCTTTCTCTGAAACTCACGTAAATACGGGTTAAGACCGCTTAGAATGAACCCCCCCCCCCCCCCTGGTACTACCATCAGGCCTAAGACCCGGGTTTGATTACCTAATCAATATGTCTAGGATCCTCGAAAAGTCAATCGGCCTAAATACCCAACATCAACATACCACTGGTCTCTGAGCTTTCATGAACATGTATGGGAGATATATGTATGTGACAATGATGAAAAAAAAAGAACGTTTAAACCAGTGAATTCTTTTCTTTGTTTCACTGGGAAAGAAATGTTGGTCAAGGTTTAGTTTCGGTGTAGTTCGCATTTGATTTTTGTTTCTGTTCTTAGAATTACTTTAGGGTCTTTCCAAAACTCACAAATTTAAAATAAATAGATAAATAAGTGTTTATTTTTGAGATAACTGAAGTGTACAATTGTATAGTAATGCATATAATTTAAAAATATCCCTATCGATTATATCCAATAGAAAATAATGGATTTGACTTCTTCTAACAAAGCCCTGCACGTGGTCCTGTATTTTGTATATATACTGTACAAAGCACTGAAAATAATAATAATAATAATATATATAAATAAATAAAAATGACGTAATACAATTAAATATGCATTTTCAAGCTTATCATTCGTAGCATGTAATGCATCTGAATTCTTCGAGTAACCCTGCACACAAAACACTAATGCTATACCTCCAATTTTATACAGAAGACAAGCTTTTGTGCAACTGAAAAGCATATGTTAATTTTATTTTCTTTAATTCAAATAAACAAAATGAGGTTAATAATGTACTCTTAGAAATTCTGCACATAGACTACAATGTATAGGAATTATTTTTCGTTCCTGTATATGAACAGCCAATTCTGCACATCATTTAAATATAACTTTAATGAGGAATAACCGTAAAACCCTACCCCATCCACTCTAGTCAATTTAAAATGACTTCATCCTTTAAAATCTTTTTTCTGGATTTGGAAGACCTTCATCTGAACTTCGCAATAGAGATTTGTTTACTTAGAATAAAATCAATTTACGTGTTTTGTTGCATTAATATGCACTACTTTATAAAACGAGTAAAGTTATTTTAACATAGGACCAAAAGGATTCACTCTCAAGAAAATGTGTAAATTGCACCTAAAGAAGTTTTCACTTCGTAATTATTACATCACATTATGCTTTTCAACAAATTATTTTAGAAGTAAAATTAATATGATTATATATATTATATGTTTTCTGATTACTTATATATATGTAATATAATTAAAAGCTCCCTTAAAATTAAAGCCTCATTTTACACACTTAAATGATTCTATCTCCCACTAATCCACCGACAGCTCCCTAATTAATTTTTAATTAATTAATTTTCTAAATGTTTCACTAATTCCAAATTCATTAACTTGTTCTCAATTCTTAAACTTATTTTATTATCGCATGAAGCAAACTGTTATTTATTACACTATACAGTTCCAAAGTAGTAATTTCAATCTGGAACCTTCTAACTACTCCTCCCCGTAGTTGTATGACATCTCCCCCCCCCCCCTCAAGCCACTCCGGTGGCTTTGATAACGTAACTGTCCCGCTTTGGAATGTAAACAGAATTTTCCAGTCAGTTGCTCGTCTGAAACTGAAATTGGGTTTCAAGATATGAGGTTTAAGAGGAGGGCTCACTCAAGGTTCTTCTATCATAAGGTTGGGCCATTTGAAGAGTAGCCAATCAGAGGCAAGCAGACGTGAAACGTCACAGGGCGGAAGAGAGAAACAAACTACGATGCAAATATACAGCTGTTAGCCCAGAGCTAGCTATTACTTACTAAAAAATATATCTTATAATCTGATATAAATATTACACAGAAGCGAAAATCATGTACGGTATTACATGAAAGAAAAGTACATTCGTTAAAATATTTATTTTAAATACATATAAGTTCATAAAAAATTATAAAGCTTTCGCGTTTTCGGCAACATTGCTATGCATTTGTTTACATTTATAATACTTCAATAAAACGATGAATTTCAATTATATTAAAATGAAATGAAATAAAAATGCAGTTATTTAATTGTTTTACTCAAAAGAAAGCACATATATTTTTTTAAAAAGAATGTAAAATATATACATTTTACTGTACGATCGCGATATGTTTGTTCACATTTCAGATATCCCAGTAAAATTATGAATTTTAATTTTATGAGCAAAAATAAAATATAAGTACATTTTTTAAAATATTTGTTCAAAATAAAACACTTATATTTTTCAATTTAAAAAGAAATACACAATATATGAAGTTATCTGTAATATTGATATGTTTGTTTACCTTTTAAGTACTTCAATATTGTAATGAATTACTTCAATAAGACGACGAATTTAAATTATATTAAAATGAAATAAAAATGCAGTTATTTAAATGTTTTGCTCAAAAGAAAGCTCACGTATTTGTTTAAAAAAAAATCTAAGATATATAAATTTTGCTGTACTAGCGTGATTTATTTGTTTACATTTAAGATATTTCAGTAAAATTATGAATTTTAATTTTATGAGAAAAAATGAAATAAAAATACATTCTTTAAAATAGTTTGTTCAAAATAAAACACTTATAATTTTCAATTTAAAAAGAAATACATAATATATTCAGTTATCTGTAATATTATGATATGTTTGTTTACCTTTTAAATACTTCAATATTATGAATTTTAATGTTAAAAGTAAACTAAATATTGGAAATAGGAGAATTTAATATTTATGTCAGACTTTAAACTCATATTAAATTTATTATTTCCCTATTTAAAAAAAGTTTCAGCATAACAATATATTTCAAAATAATTATTAGTATCAGTTTACAAATAAAATAGGTTCCTTAATAACAGAAATTAGAAGGGTACTAAAATCACTTACCGAATTTTTGGTTGTTGAATTCCAAGTGTATTTTAATTATATATAATTACAATTATTATTTCGTCCCATGTAACATGCTGAGTGATTGGTGATTGATCAGCACAAATTAATAATTGATTTATCTTCTAATACAGCTAAATTTTCGCAATCCACTAATCAACAAATCAGTTGTGACAGTGTTTGTTTACATTGCAATTGATATATGGACTTCAGAGAATTGTGGATTTTTGAGAGATGATTATATTTCACTTTGCATGAAAGAAGAAAAGTATGAAATTTTGTACAGCAGCAATCAATAATATGCATATATGTATCATATGTAATCAGTAATATGCATCATGTACATGAAAAAAAAAAAAAAAAAAAGATCTTCGGATACAGCTAACTTGTCTTGCATGAAAATCTGTACTGTAGCGGAAAGTAATATGAATATACAAAAAAGTCTGATATGAGAATGGACTGATACTGATGATCACTTTTTTCATTGTTGCACCGAAAAAGAGGGAAGGGCAGTTGATAAAACACAATCCAGAAAAATAAAATGATACTTGGTGGTGGGTATAACATTATGATAGCACAGTTTAAAAACAAAGCAAAATGATTTTGCGCTTTCATGTTTAAGTTACAAATGAAAATTTATAGTACTAGTACTGAAAATTATTTCAACTGAATTATTCATTTGAGTATTCACTTGCTGTATAAATACAAATTTTTTGCATATTTTTGAGTAAAATTTGATAGTATATCAAATATGAAACAAACGCCTCTCTCTCATTGAAATCTGAGCCGGACACTTGGGTGATGCTCCTTGTAAGTAAAAGAAATCAATGGTATCCAAAGAATTAATTAACTTTCGAAAAAGCTAAAATAGTGCTTGCCTATTTTCGCTAAAATGCTAAAGTAATTTTTTTGCCAGGTTAAACCCTGTCAGTAAATATACTCCAAATTAATAAATACAAAACTTTGAATAAACACCATAAAATGCAAGAACCTGCAACATTTGTTTCAGGTTAAAAGAAAACACAACACTTCATCAAAGCGAAGTAGGCAAGAGTGCTGCCAATAAAGCGCTGCCGAAGGGTCATGTTTTCTTTTCACCTGAAACAATTATTGTGAACTCTTGCATTTTATGGTGTTTATTCAAAGTTTTGTACTTATTACTTTTAAACCTCAGTTCTGTGGTGTTATATATATATATATAATACTCCAAAATGTTTAAGCAATGATCAACAATTTTTTACAAAAGAAAAATTATATTCATTGTTTAAATATGGTATGACAGAAATAGTTTCAAAACATTTTGCTCATGTTGGCTTGTTGGTATTTTTAAAACTATTTTCATTGGAAAACATGTGCTACTACTGACACTTTAAACATGTTATTACAAAAGTTACATTGAAATGTGTTACTACATAAAAACAATTTCATAAAATTTTCAATTATCCAGATACTTTCTACAGAGGATTAAAGAAAGAAAAAATTAAAATAAAAAAATGTACCTAAGATTTTTTTTTTCCTTTACACACAAGTTTATTTCATTTTAATTGTATTAACTGCAAATTTAATTTTGAACTGCAGAAATATTTTTGTGTGTACTCATTTTTATCCACATCATAACTGAAACATTTTGCTTATTATGAGATACCACAATTTGTTTTCATAAAGATAATAAACATTTAAAGCATAAACATTTAACAAACATACTTATTACATAATTATTGCTAATTAATTATCCCTTCGATTTATTACTTCTGATCTAGAAAATGTATGATGTAATATACACGATGATATATTACTTACATGATTTGATTTTATGAGCAATCTATCTATTGCTATTATACATCACAGTTTTTCAGCAATGTTCTATCACTTTCAATAATCTATTATTTAAAAAAAAATATGTGCTGTAATGCGGAGCATGTCAAAGAAGCAACAAAAGACGTAGATTAAGATTATCACACGGTACATTTAAACAAATTCGATTAAAAGAAAAGAAAAAAAAAATTAAATCATAAAAACGCAATTTAAACACAGTTATTTCAAATGTAAACAAGATTTGATCCATCTGCCAAATGACGTAGTGCGCGAGAAATCTCAAATAGCTAAAAATTCGCGCATCTATGAAATGGCACCCCCCTGGGCTCACTTAGAGTCCCGCATCGGGTCGGGTAACACGATTTTACCCGTCGGGTCGGGTTGACAAAATTATTTGTCTTGCTGGTCGCGTTCGGGTTTAATTTTCAACAAGTCTGATCGACTTGAGAGCATCTTTCAAAATATTTCTTATAATTATAAACATAAAGTTGTAGGCATATTTATAACTATATAAAAGATTTAAACATACTGTGTATCGGAGCTCCGTATATATTCGTATCCGCGGATATCCACCAGAAAAATTGATCCGTATTTATATTTGGATCCGTTTTCTTTTCTTTAACGAAACTAATTCGTATCTTTTGTACAAACTGTACGAAAATTAGAAATTTCTAAATCTTTCTCGACTATTGTTAAATATATAAATGAAAGAAATACTGTACAACCTCGCATTTACGTTCTAGAAAATAAAAAAAATTCACAATTTACTTTTCTTTTTTTTCTTTAATTTTCTTCTATATTCAATAGAAGAAAGTATTCGATTCGTAAAAATTTTCGACTTTCGGTTTTTGATAGATTTACACATTTTGAGAGCTCCAGAACTAGATTTGATTATTTTTAGAAAATATCAGTCTGTCTCTGTGTGTGTGTGACGAAAATTTTGTGGCAACTTTATATCCTGAACTACTGCCCATAATTGCATATAAATGTATACGCAAATGCACTTTGACCAAAATTAGTGCTTATCGACTTTCGGTGTCCATCGCTCCACAGATGGCGTTGATATATAGCGATTTCTACAATTTAAAGGAAGGCTGTATATCCCAGGAATTACTACGCAAATTTGCACATAAATTTATACATGGATGTACCTTGACATAACTTGTCTGTCCATTTTTGGTGCCAATAACTGAACATGTGGCGCTGCTATACAAAAATTTCCACAGTTTAAGTGAAAGGGTTCTATTGGGTATAATAAAACAAAATTTTATATGTGAAAAGGCAGTTATGAAACATTATGCTGATTCAATTTGGATGCATATCGGCCAATAAGTGGCGCTGCTATACTGCCATTTTCCCCGAGAACGGGAAAGTTGTATCTCGACTTCTATGGTGTATAATTGTACAAAACTTGATAGTTGAGATAGCCATTATGAAAACTCATTTTATAACATAATATTCTTAGAGAATAAAACTGTCTTTGTATATTTTGTGTAAGTTTTAGATGAAAATCGTCTGCATTCATTATGGTAAATAATTTTAATAAATAATAATTTTAATAAATTATTTGTAGTGAATGAATTTGTATTAGAAAACAAAGAAGAAAGTCTTGTGGTAGCCACAACATACTTGTTTATATATATATATATATATATGTAGGATTTTTATCTATTAGAATATTCATGTAAATGTGTTTTATTACATTTCTTCTGAGTGAATGGCAACGATGTAAAAGGAAAAAGGGTCATAAGCAGTGATGCCAGTTTGGGGATTTTGTCCCCATTTTGGGGATTTTTGAGGCTTCTGGGGACAATTTTGGGGACCAAATGTTTGTGGGGACTTTTTTGGGGAATTCTAAAATTTTTGGGGACAAATCTGGGGAGTTCTTCAACTTTTTGTCAATGTTGGCAACGTAATGTTTTATCCCTACGATCAGGGATTTTCAATAGTTTTATTGTTATTTGGGGATTTTTTTCAAAAATTGCCTTCATTTGGGGAAAAATCTGCGCTTAAATCCATTTAAATCTGCTTGATATTTCTTTTTGAAAAAAAAATTATTTTCCCTTTTTAGTAGAAATTAAGTTGGGGATTTTTTTGAAAAAAACCCCCTGATTTGGGGAAATTTTAAGACCTGTTTGGGGAAATAATTTTCGACCATCTGGCATCACTGGTCATAAGGACTCGTGACCAATAAGTTGCTTGCTTTGCTAAAGAGTTCCGTTTGCTGAACCTTGTGTTTGCTGTTCGTTAGAAGCGTGCCGGCGTCGGAGCATTGCTATTGTTTAAAATGTAAAATGTAAATTTAATATGCGTGTTCGTTCGTGATTGTTTAAATAAATGTATGTCGGTCTTCGAAAATAATTGCTCGTCGCATAGATAATTTGGGGGATCTGGCCAAAGAATACTTTGATCTGGCCACGATGAACTGGTCGGCCAATTTCGATTTTATTATTTTTCTTTTACCAGCCATGCTTGAAAAGCGAATGTGTTCTCCCGCTGTGGAACTGTTTTAGAATGAATCGTCCTCGCTCAGCATCTTTAATAGAATCTCTCGGATTCTGACTTGGATTTGGTTTAGGAGCCACCCTGGTTCTGAGCTGTGTTTAGAACACTTTCAAGAACATTTCTTTTTAATTTCTTCGGTATCTGTATAAGTAAGTTATTTATTGTTTTTTATAGTAGGATAAGGAAAATTATAAACTAATAAATATTGTGTTTATTTATTTTGTCTTTATCATATTTCTGATAAAACTTACCTATAATATATTCTCAAGTTTAGAATATTTAAGAATTTTTATCTGAATGTTTTAAAGTAAATATACTTGTTTTCTGAGGTTAAATATTGGAACTAAATTATTGTCGTTCATTTATTTTTTAAGTGTACATACACTTGGCCTTCGGAAAAAAATAAAAAAATTGTTCTTTTTTTAAAAATTATTGAATATTTTATATAGAATCAAGTTTTTTCTAAAAATTTTGAATTATTTTTAGGATTTGAAATTTCTTATGGAATATTTATTATTCTAGTATTAAATGAGTAATTTTGTTCTTAATAATTAATTCTATTCCAATATACTTTCGTTTTAAAAGAGTGTTATACTTTCATTTTAAAAGAGCGTAAGATTATTTATCCTTATTAATTATAATTTAAAACATATTCTTGGAAAAGTGTTATTTTAATAACAGAAATGATGTTTCCTTAAAATAGCAAAAAATACTTTCGATTTAAAGTAACTGACGTTTATTTTGTATATGTTTCTGTGTTCTCCCAAATAATTAATCTGACGATCGCCTGAGTGTACTGCTACGAGTAAGGGAAAAAAGAAGAGAATGATTATTTCTGTTACGTCTATGGGGGAAATTGTTAAAAATATATGCTAAATCCCAATATTTAAATGATCACAATGTATGTATTTTTTAAAGTATTATATGTTTAATTATATGTTAACTGTATCCTTTAACCTATGTATTGCATTAAGTTTGTTGTGTGGCAACCGCCTTTTTTAGCAGAGTTAAGTATGTAGTTTCGGCAACAGTTGAAGTTGTTTACCTCGCTTGCTAGCGGGTGCATATTTTTTTCGCTATGTGATTTCTCATTGATGCTCAATAATATATTTAATCTGGATCGTACCTGAGTGTTTAATTATGATTAATATACATTCTCTAACACGTTATCAGCACGAAGGCTCTCAGAAATGATCGTTATTTTCGCGGATTAAAGAAGATTGCATAGCCCTTATCACCGATGTCCTGCAACGCACGTTGAAGAAAACGGAAGAAGTTTTGCATGCTCTGACGAAGTTTAAGAGTCTGTAGAAGTAATATTTGTTTCTTATTCTTTCCTAAACAAAACATGGAAGATTATAAGTTGAAAAAATTAGACGGTGATAATTACCATGCATGGGCAATACGTGCGCGTGCTATTATGGTACAGAAGAAATGTTGGGAAGCAATAGATCCGGGATATGGGCAGGAAATGACGGATACTGAAAGGAAGAAGAATGACGAAGCACTAACGCTTATGTTTTTGATTGTAGAAGACACATTCTTAGATGATATTGGGGATTGTATTCGAGCGAAAGATGCATGGATCGCTTTAAAGGAAATGCATACAAAATTCGGACTTCTTCACGTTTTGCAGTTAATGAAAGACTTTTTTAATATTACTATGAAACCTGGGGAAAGTGTTCAATCCTATTTGGCCAGACTCATGGAAATACACAGAAAATTATCTAATGGTGGATATGCCTTCACAGACAGAGAAGTGGCTCTGGTCATGCTGATTGGACTCCCGAAATCGTACGAAAGCTTAATACTGAATCTAGAAAAGGATGAAGCAAATTTGACTACTACTATTGTAAAATCGAAGCTTTTGATCGAAGAAAAAAGAATTTCTAGAAATGCAAACACTATTGAAGACCGTGAAGAACATGCTCTACATACAAAGAGTCACAATCAAAGGAAACATTTACAAACCGACGCCTCAAAAAGCTGGCAACCAAAGAAGTCATTAGAGACAAACTCAAATGCGAAGAAAAACACTAAGTGCTTTAGCTGTGGAAAATGGGGTCACATATCCAAATATTGTGATGAAGCAACCAAGTAAGTGCAAAAACAGCAGTAGACTTAAAAGGAGATTGGGCTTTAAATGTAAATCATAAAGGGGAAATAAATCAACTTTTTGGATTCTGGACAGTGGTGCCACAGAGCACATGACATCTGACAAGAAGAAGTACTCAAATTTTAGACGCTATGAATCTACTGTAGAGGTAGCAAACTCTGAGAAGATAGAAGTCACTGGGATTGGAGATATCATACTGAGATTACACGAAAGCGGAGAGACTGTTACCCTTGCAAATGTCCTTTTTGTACCAAATCTAGGAGGCAATCTGCTCTCACTTGGAAGAATTGAAGAGCGAGGTTTCAAAGCTGAATTTGCTGCTGGTGAGGCAAAGATAATAGAAGGGAGTGGAAAAATTGTCCTTACTGCCAAAAGAAATGGAAGATTATACATAGTAGAAGAACTAAGCCCTAAGGCCTATGTCGCAAGAACTGCAAGTGATGATCTCTGGCACAGAAGACTTGGACATCCTAATCATAAATCAATCAAAGGACTATATCCAGATCTTAAAACACCTGAACCTGAAGTAACGAATGATTTGTGCACCATTTGCATCCAAGGGAAGATGAAGCGTAAGAAGTTTCCCAAGATAGCAAACACAAGAGCAAAAGAAGCACTCGAAATTATACATGCTGATGTTGTTGGAAAGATAACACCATCCTCCTTGGGCGGCTCTAATTACTTTGTTACATTTACAGATGACCATACTAGATATACAACAGTTTACCCTATAAGAAGTAAGGATGAAGTCTTATTCAAATTTAAAGAGTATAAACAGATGGCTGAAAATTTTCACAACAAGAAAATCAAGATTCTGAGAAGTGATAATGGAGGTGAATTTAGAAACAGAGAATTTGACCACTACCTTGCACAACATGGCATACGAAGACAAGCAACAGTGCCCGAATCCCCTCAACAAAATGGAATCTCTGAGAGGAAACAACAAACACTACTAAACATGACACGGTGTCTACTCATAGAATCTGGTTTAGATCAAAGATTTTGGGCAGAAGCAGTGTCAACAGCTGCCTACCTTCTGAATAAATGTCCTTCTGCATCAATCCAGGGAAACATCCCAGAAGAAAAGTGGCACAGAAAAAAGGTCCAAACAAGTCACCTTAGGATATTTGGATGCAGGGCTTGGAGTCAGGTGCGATCAAATTTTAGAAAAAAACTTGATGCAAGGGCCACAGAATGCATATTAGTTGGCTATCCAGAAGGCACAAAAGGTTACAGGTTGTATGACCAAAACAATAATAAATTTTTTATTAGCCGAGATGTTGAATTTGAGGAAAACATCTTTCCCTACAAGAAGTGTCAAGAAGATATTCCAAAGCATGACAGTATTATTCTGAATGTTGAAAATGAAAAGGCTGAAGATATCTTTGATACAGGAAATACAAATCAACCACAGGACATTGAATCAGAAGTAACCAATAACAGCACTGATGAGCCAAGTAGTGATTCAAAATTTGTTATGCAAGCTGAAGATACACTTATTGAGGAAGACAAAACTCAAATAAAGGATACTAACCAAAATCAATGCTTCGAAGAAATTTCAGAATTGAGAAAAGACTTGAACCACAGCCAAGAAATCAACTTAGGACAACATACCGAGAAAAGTGATAGCCTCTCAACATCAGTTTCTAACAATCTAACAAATAGGAACAGAAGTATAAAAACCCCAAAACATCTGGATGACTACATTCTGTACAATGTTCAGGCTAGAGAAACCCTTGAAGAAAGATCAAGAGAGTCAGATACAGTCACAGAAGCCCTAGCCTTGGATGAATCAGAAAAAAAGCAAGAAGACAGAGTCCCAGCAACCGTGAAGGAAGCATTATCATCTCCTGAAGCAGACATGTGGCAAAAAGCCATGAACGAGGAAATTTCCAACCTCACTCAAGCCCAAACCTGGGAGCTTACTACCAAACCACCCGGTGTAAAGATCATACCTTCCAGATGGCTGTTCCGAAAGAAGAAGGATGAGGCTGGGAATCGAGCGAAATTTAAGGCCAGGTTAGTGGCAAAAGGCTACCTTCAAGTATCCGGTGTGGATTTCCAAGATACATTTTCTCCAGTCATCAAGCTTAAGTCCATTCGACTTTTACTTGCCATAGCTGCAGAGAAGGGTTTTGAAATTCACCAAATGGACATAACAGCAGCGTACCTAAATGGAGTCTTAGAAGAAGACTTGTACATGGCACAGCCTGAAGGTTGCATAGAAAAAGGAAAAGAGCACCTAGTCTGTCATCTAAAGAAGAGTATTTATGGCCTTCGTCAATCAGGACGAGTGTGGAATACATGTTTGAATGATTTCTTAACTGATTATGGATTAACAAGAGCAAACGCAGACCCTTGTATCTATTACTGTCATGAAAGAAACATCATAGTTGGAGTCTATGTTGATGATCTCTTGATAATTGGTGACATGACAGAAATAAACAAGTTTAAAGAAAAGATAAAAAGAAAATTTACTGCTAAAGACCTAGGCCCAGCCAGCCAAATCTTGTCCATGCAAATAAGTAAAGAAGATGGATCATACACTCTAGACCAAACTGCTTATGTGTCTGAGATATTGGAGACTTACAAGATGACTGAGGCAAGATCTGCAGCCACTCCATTAGACCCGAGTATGAAATACAATAAAGTAGATGACCAACAGTGGGAAGGAAGCAAAAGTATCCCTTATAGACAGGCTATTGGGAGCCTATTATATCTCACCTGTGGTACTCGTCCAGATATGGCCTATTCCTCTACCTATATGAGCCAGTTTAATGAAAAGCACACTGAAGAACACTGGCGGGGAGTGAAGCACATTTTGAGATATCTAAAGGGAACCCGACAAAGAAAGTTGAAATTCAGGAAGACGGGTGAAGCACTACAAATCTATTCTGACGCCGACTGGGGAGGTGACAGAACTGACCGCAAATCTTACAGCGGATATATAATGCTACTAGCAGGAGCTCCAATCTCGTGGTCTAGCAAGAAGCAATCCTCAACAGCCTTATCGTCAACGGAGGCAGAGTACATTGCTATGTGTCACACCGCTAAAGAAACCCTCTGGATCAACAATCTATTGGAAGAAGTGTGTAGTGAATTGATGTCTTCACCTCAGAAAGTGTTAGTTGACAACCAGGGAGCTATGTTTATGGCTAAAAATCATGTGACCTCAAAAAGAAGCAAACACATAGACATCAAGTATTTCTTTCTAAGAGATTTAGTTAAAGAAAAGATTATTGCATTCGAATATATGTACCATCAAGTGAGAATCTTGCTGATCTTCTCACAAAACAGGTGTCGAAGAAGACCCTACAGGCACTTGGGTATGCAGCAACTTACCTTGGTAAATAAAATCTAAAAGTAAGTGACAATCTTGTATAAGAATCTTCTGACCTTCTCCTATCCTGAAGTAGTGCCAAAAGACTCATTCAAATACTAACTTCTTGTTTTTGTAAAGACTTGTTTTAGAACTTTCCTTGTTCATACCCATTTTTTTTTGAAGGACTATTTAGTATCATTAGTTAAGACTATTAGTCAACCTTATTTACAATGTGTCAATACTAAACAATTATGTGTCCTCACATATGATATCTATATTGCCAATAGAAGTACATAACATTTAAAAATTGTGTAATTAGCAAAGGGGCATGTTAAAAATATATGCTAAATCCCAATATTTAAATGATCACAATGTATGTATTTTTTAAAGTATTATATGTTTAATTATATGTTAACTGTATCCTTTAACCTATGTATTGCATTAAGTTTGTTGTGTGGCAACCGCCTTTTTTAGCAGTTAAGTATGTAGTTTCGGCAACAGTCGAAGTTGTTTACCTCGCTTGCTAGCGGGTGCATATTTTTCGCTATGTGATTTCTCATTGATGCTCAATAATATATTTAATCTGGATCGTATCTGAGTGTTTAATTATGATTAATATACATTCTCTAACAGAAATTGCAGGTAAGTAGAGTTTAACGTCTATAGACTGCACTAAACCAAATGAAACGAATATATATTTTTTGTAATAGAGATAGTTAACTGGGAAAAAAATTGTGTATGTAGGAGCCTCCCCCCCCCTGGGGGGGAAGTCCCCCATCGAGGGGAGTAAATTTTCATGATGGGTATCTTTCAAAAGAGCTCGCCAATTTTAAAACGAATGGTTGAACCATCGATCTGCGATAATTTAAAACGAAGTTATCGATTTTTTTTTTTTTTTTTAACGAAAAAAAAAAAAAAAAACTAGAAAAAAAAAATCGTATATATATATATATATATATATATATATATATATATAGTAATACAAAATATCAGTGCATAAAATTTAAAGACGATTCACTTCAGCATTAAACCAATTATTTGGATCATAAGCGAAGACCACCCAAATCAAACCACAAAAGAATTAAATAAAAATTGAAATGAATATTGGAAATTGGAAGAAGAATAAAGCATAATTTGCATTCTAACGTTTTGAAGGGCTTGGTAGAATGCAAATATGCTAAAAAATGGATGTTTTTTCTGTAACAAAGAAAGCAAAAGCCAAGAATTTCTTTGTTCACAGGCCCGAAACACCCATAGAAAAAGAAAGAAAAAAAAAAAAAAAACGAAGATCGAAATAAAACGATTACCTAAGAATGATGATCCAAAACCATTTAAAATAAAAATATAATTTTTTTTTAAAAAATGGAGATTAAAATAAAAATACAAATTACTTTATAAAATATAAAAGAAACTAACACTTGAATAACCTATACATGTAGAAACACCCATAGAATAAACATAAAAAGCGAAGATCAAAATAAAACGATTACCTGAGGATGAAGTTCCAAAACCATTTAAAATAAAAATATCAATATAAATTTTTTCTAAAATGGAGATAAAAATAAAAATACAAAATTATATTATAAAATAAACTGACGCTTGAATGATCTAACACATGTAAAAATTTAACAGTCAGTTAACGGTTAAACACACAGTTAATCAGAACAAAATTGCAGTGATCATGGAGTAAAAAATAGGATTCACAACGTTATTCAGGAAATAAGGATTGAAATCCTAAAAATAATCAGATTATTCCTAAATTTTGTAACATGATTAGTGCTGCCATCTACAGTAATGAAATGAAAATAATGGAAAAATAAAAAATAAAAGAAATAGATATTAAAAGAAAAAGATAAATAAAATACATATGTTGTCTGTACAAAATTGCCAGGAAAAGAAGACAAAAACTTCTATTTCTTGGTATTTAGATAATTAATGTGAATAATTGAAGAGTGTGGCTACCTACGATTTTAAATTGCCACAAAGTTTGTAAGTTAATGTAGATACATACTATCAATATAATAATATTTAATTATTAGACCTAAATTTAAAATGATATGAAAATTATGAGGAGAAAGAAAAAAAAATAAAAGAAAAGAAATAAATAAATAAATAATTAAAAATAAATAATTAAAAGAATTTTTTAATTAATTGTTTGGGATAGCCATTAATTAATGCTAAATTTTTAAAGAAACGAAATTGTACTTTTTGATGTTTATCAGACACTAAATATTTTATCCGTAGTTTAAAATTAAGAAGAATATTGACAAATACAGATTTATGTAAACATGTTTTATAGTTAGTAAAAAAATTTACCTTAAAGGGGAAATCTTTCTTTTTATCATATAAGTCAAATTCTAATTGTCTATTACTATTAAGAATAATTTTTAAATCTAAGAAATTAATAACACTAGATTCCAAATCAGTACTACTAAGAGACAAATTATCAGGATAATTAATAGGTAAGTCTAGATTGGTGTGATGTTTATCCAAATATAATATAATTATATCATCTATGTAACGTAGTAATTTAAAGTTAGTACACTCAATGTCACGCTCATAATAATATAAGTAAAGATCAGCTAATATACTAGACGCAATGCCACCTTGTGGCAATCCTAGGCGTTGTTTATATAAATAATTATTGAATAAAATATAGTTATGGAAAAGGATAAACCTAGTCAGAGTTTTAAAGGCTGAAGGAGTAATGTTAACATTTAGATTTAAATACTTCAGATTTTCTACAAAAAGTTTATTAATAATATCAAACATATCTTTAATAACAATATTATTAAATAGATCATTGAAATCATATGTTTTTATACCAGTAATATCAGTAAGATTTTTAATTTTATTTTTGAGTTGAAAACTATTTTTTAGAAAAAAAATTACTCTTGTTAGAAACAATATAACTATGTAATTTTTTAAGGATATTTAATAACATAATATTAGCATTAGAAATATAAGCACTACAGGCAACAGTAACAGTACGAAATTTAATAGGATCTTTATGAAATTTTGGAATTACAACTAAATAAGGATAATTGTAATTATTATTTTTAGTTTTTATCAACTTGTAATAATTAAATATATGCCTATTTTTAATATCTATACTGTCATTAATCTTAACAAAAATATTACTAGTATCCTTAGTTTCAAAAAGAAGTTGTTTATAATACTTTTTGCAAATAATAGCATAGTTATTAGGCATTAGCCGCCTTGTCAACATATGTAATAATAAATTTAGACTGTAAGTCTAGAATTGCTGAATTGATTTCTTTGAAATTATAGTACTTGATATTAGATAGATTGTGCATATTATAAACTAAATCAAGTTTAAATTTCTCAAGTAACTTAAATTTCCACTCATTAAAAAATTCCACTGGTTTATTATAATCAATAGCAATTTTGTATATAAAGCAGGGTGTAAAAAAATCTTGATTTTTTTTTAAAAATCAAAAAAATCGGATTTTTTTTATTTAAATCGGATTTTTTTTATTTAAATCAGATTTTTTAAAAATAAAATCGTACACACACATAAACATTTAAAGAGAATCATATTTTTTAAATATAATTAATCTCAATATATAGAGCTGGTAAATACCTAGTTGTTCATAGTACAAAGCTGTAAATAAAGTATTTCTTTGTTTAGTATGCAGATAATGAAATGACTACCTAAAGTATTTTGTCAAAGTTGATAATTTCGAGAGCCTAGCAGTATTGACAAATCACATAATGACCTACTTTACAAATTTTAAAAGAAAGGTTTTAGAAATACAGCTTTACAGAAATATTAATATCACACAGGAGGAACAATATTAGTATTTATTTTTATTTATTCAAAGATATGAACAAAAATGCCAGTTTGGCAGCCTTTTCCACCCCTAATTGGTTTCTTATTTTAGAATGCACAAAACCAAAGGTTGAAAACATTCTTTCAACCCCTGCAGATGTGGCCTTTGCAGTCATAAGTTGTTCTATTACAAAAAGCTCTTTCGATGAAATGCAATCCTTTAATACTGAGAAAGACTTCCACCAATCTAAAGCGTTTACTTCTTTCACCACCTTATCTTCAAATAAGGGTCCATTGAATGGTTCTGAACGTACAACAAACTTCAAAAGAATAGCCATTAAAGATGTGTCTTTGAAGTTTTCTTTGACGAATTCAGTTGCTTTATTTTTTTCTTCTGCACTTAAGTTTTTTGCCTGAAATGTTGGGGACAATAAATATGCTAAAAAATGCACTGGCTTCAAAGCCTGGTCATATCTGTTTTTGAAGCATTTATTCACAATAGGTGTCTTCTTGCAACTATCAAGAACATTATTTTCTTTTAGGTCTGTTTCTAGCCTCTTCCATATGTCAACAGCTTCAGCAATACTGCAGCTATCTTTCTGAATTCGATCTAGAGCAATTGAAATTGGCTTCAAACGAAGCAATAAGTCCTCTGCATTTTTTTTAATGCCCATATTCATAATCTTAGCTTTAATACTATCATCTAATGCATCTCGATTTTCATCAACGATCTGCACTAAAATTGGCCAGTTCTTAATATAACTTTCTAAAGAATCGCACATCGTATTCCAACGCACTTGTAACGGTAAACTTAGGCCAACACTTTTTCTTTTTTTTTTTCATTAAATTTTGCTCTAGCAAACTGATTGTTGCGAAAATATTTAATTATTTGTATCACATGTTCTGATACACCAGGAAGTTCCAAATCTTTTGCAAGCAGGTTTAGAATATGAGCTGAACAGCCCTAGCACACTACATCAATGCAGTCTTTGTCTTGAGTTTCTAATGATTTCCTCATATTTACCATATTAGCTGCATTATCAGTCACAAAACTGCGAATACGGCAATTGAATTTTTCCTGTACTTTCTTTATGGCAGTAATTGCCAAATCTGTTAAATTTTCACTAGTATGAGGTGTTCCAGAAGTGTCAACAGTATCCACTAGATGCACATTTCCCTCGATAGTAGTCACACATATACAAACTACAGGCTGATTGTGGACATTTGACCACCCATCTAAAGACATGCATAAAGTTTGATTTTTTAAATTATCACGACAATTTTCCATTTCGGACTGGTAGACTTTATCTAGCAAATTGTCGCCTAAATCAGTTTTGCTGGGTGGGAAGTATCCAGGGCGAAGTATCTCCATTAATTTTTTAAAATGGGGATTTTCAACACTACGAAACGATGTATTGGTAGCATAAAAATACTTTGCAACCTGAGAGTCTATTACTTCTTTTTGGTTGGATGATGTTTTTACTACAAAAGAAGATAGATCATCAATTTTCAACATTTTAGCTTTCTCAGATGGCAGTGGAAGTGTAGAAATTGATTTGCGTTTTAAATTTGATGGACCAGGAAGGCTTAGACTGCTTTCAGCATTACAATTAGTATTAACTTCTACTTGAACACCTAAAAAAAATTATATATATAAATAAGAATGAATTTAATAAACTTTCTTTCAAACACTGAGATCTAAGTTAAGTTTAATAATTATAGAAATAGATTTGAAAAATTTCTTAACCCTATTAAAACATTGTTCTATTGCCACTATACATATTGTCACTTACATTGGTTACATGTGATTAAAAACAACCTTTTTGTCTTTTACTAAATGGGAGGGGGGGGGAACCTATAGAAAATTTTTTTAATCCTGTAAATTACGATTTAGTATTTTATTTTTTTTGTAAATACATTCTGAGATCTTGACAATTAATTTTAGGTACGTTTGAAGGAGTTGCAAGTTGCATATTACTATGTAGAAATTATAATTTTTATTTTGCTTTAAGATTAAACTTTAAACCTGTCAAAATATTTGCCTGGGGAAAAAAAAAAAAAAATCTAGCTATTTTATAATTTATCAACAGTTTCCTATTTTGCTGTACATTTAATCAGAAACTTCTGAGGAATAGATCTATAATAGATATATAAAAAAATAAAATAATTATATTTTTAGGATTTAAGATGGGGTAAAATGGTAATGGTAGTATGATTAGATTTAACTTATTAATGCTCTATAATATTGCCATTTCTATCTTCAATAAATATTTCATGAACTTATTTTATTAAATAAAATTTTATACTAACATAAAGTTGTTTTTGAATATCTTTTTTTTTTTTTTTTTTTTTTTCATTGGAAACATTTATTTTGCTAAATTCATTCTGAAAAATAATGCTGACTTGAAGGAATATAATAAGCAAAATGAATAAAATTTTCATTTTAATTAAAAATTTTACTATCAGAGATTAATTCTTATTTATTCATTTATTTCAATTAAAAAATGAAGTTAAAATATTTCTAATTTTCAGCAAGTTTCTTCAATTAATTAAAAATAACTATTGATATTAATAAAAATAAAATGTAATTACACCAATAACTCTCCTAAAGTAGTGCTGTTTACATTTTAATTGTTTGGTATTTGCAATGTAATAATTAAACATAAACGCATAACACTTACCTTCAGAAAGTTGTGGATCATCTACATCTTTATCTTCATTTATAGTTTGAGTTGCACAAATGGAAAAATGATTTTTTAACCTTGCAACCAGACCTTGCATTTCTTTTCCACACTTTTTGCAAACAGCTCTGCTTCCTTTCTTACCTACTTCAAATTTATCATGGAAATAAAACCAAATTGGATCTTTTTTTCTTCCAGCAGACATTTTTTTAGTAGTTTAAACTACAGGCTTTTCTCAAGTAATATTTTCTATGTCAAAAGTCTAATACTTCAGCTCAACAGATGCAAAAACCATGTGCTACAGCAATAATTGTAATTGAACATGTAAGCTCTAGGACAATAAACTAGAAAAAACAGGTTTTCAGATAAAGAATGTTAATCTCTTCTATTACCTCCTAATCTTAAAGGATACAGGTGCAGGGTAAGGAACAATGCAAGGGTCATAACAAGAAGAGAGAATTTGAAGAGAAGAGATAAGAATGGTCAAGTGAGTGTTCTTAGGACAACAATAAAGAAGAAAGGAGACTTGAGAAAAAGGCAGCACTAACTAGATTTAAATTTTGAAAAGAAATTCTAGAAATTTTTAAAAAAGATTTAAATCGATGATTTTTTTAAAATCAGTTGATTTAAATCAATGATTTTTTAAAAAAAAATCAATTGATTTAAATCATGATTAAAATCACTGATTTAAATCAATTGATTTAAATCGTTGACACCCTGATATAAAGAGATCCAAGTCTAAATTAAATTGAGTAATGATATCAATAAAATTGAATTTTGAAGGCATACGAAATTTAGTACCATACTTCATCAAAGATCTTAAAGTAAGATTTTCCACAATATTGATATCGCCAGTAATAATGACCATGAGATGGATTGAAAAAAGATTTATATTTGGAATCAGAACAATAGCACGGAGGCTGATCATTAGAAGTAAGTAATTTAGCAAATTTGTTGTAGTTAAATATTTTTCTGCCTAAAGTAATACTGTATTTAAAAGTTTTTTGAATGATGAAGTTTTTGATGGGAAAAGGATTGGATGGATCATTAAGTATATTGTGAATATGAAGTTTATTAAAAACAGGATGAGAAAAATTTATCACCAAGAGAGAGTTATTTATTTTTTGACTAGATTTTAAGTCAAGTTTAATATTAAAACACTCAGCTCTATAGTGTAAAATATCAAAAAATACATCACTGAAATGTGAATCAAAAGAATGAGAATGGAATACTTTAAAATATTTAAGAAGATACTTCTTTTTTATTCCAAATATAAAATTACGTAGATCTTTCCAAGTATAAGACTGAAGAAAAATATTTTCTAAAGATTTGAGATTTTGTAATATAGATGAAATGTCCAAAATTTGGGAAGAAGACCTAGAAGAACCCCTAGAAGTTCTAGTAGTCTTTTTAAATAAAGAGTGATTTAATGTTTTATAAATATTACTGTAAAATTCAATTTTTGAGACCTTGGAATAAACAATATGTTGTTTATTATAAACATTAGAATTTAATCCAAAAGGATAAATTGTATTCAGTGATTTAATATATTGTGATTCAAGTAAGAGACGTTCATTCAAATTCTTTTTAAAATTAAGAATTTTCACAGTAATATTATTAAAGTCATGTTGATGGAAGTGCATATATTCAAAATTTGTAGTAAATTGACGTGATTTTTTAATATCAGATCGATGTAGGTTAATCCGTTTATGTAATGGATTACTAGTTTGTCCAATATATATCATATTGCATAAATTGCACTTGATAGAGTAAATAATATTAAAAGCCTTACAAAATGTAACATGAGAAGAGCTATCTCTAAAATGAGAAGCATCAGCAAGAGGGCAAGTAAGACACCTTGTAGAATTACATTTTTTGAAAAATAAATCGCGAAGAGAAGGATGATATAGGTAGCAGGATGACGATCCAGAGTAATCCCTATACATTACTCTGTACCGAGCACAAGACAAACCATAAGGTTTGCCTTTATTGCCAGGCGCTAAGAATTTACTAAGAACAACCATGTAATGAATAAAGAAGAGATATAATAAATTGAGACAATAATTATAAAAAGTATTAAAAATTTGACTAAGCTTGCATAAAATTATAACTCACGCTTGAGAAATTCTTAAAAATAAATAAATAAATCTTTTAAAAATCTTGATTAAAATAGTTAATTCATATGAAAACATTGATTAAAATTAATGGAGCACAATTTATTACAGAAACGACCTTGAGTAGATAAATATAAAATATGTATTATTATTTACAAGAAGTATTTATAGCCAAGATGAAAATTCATCAGTGATATTTACAAAAATATATACAAAAATAAGTTGTTTAAATTAGTCCCCTAGAAAAAAAAAAAAAAAAAAAAAAAAAAAAAAAGAAGGATTGAAGACCAACAAATTTTAATGTAGTAAAACAGACAATATTACTAGTGAAACTATTAGATCAAAGATTCAAAAGGTAAATAAATATACATCATAACAGAATATCAAAATGTAATGAAAGGATGAAAATTAAAAATTAATACCTCGAAACTTGCTAACTAAGTGATAAAGGTAGTTCAAAATGATCATTAAATTGCAAAACACTGAATGAGAATTGTAATACACTGAATAAGAATTGAAATAGTATTAGAATTAATAATAATAATAATAATAATAATACAACATAAAATGCGCATATAGCAGCTACAAAATGATGTATTATAAAATTTTTGAAAATTAAAAAACTGCTTAAGTAATAGCAAAAATTGTGCATACACATATTGAAATAAAAATAATAAAATATTAATAAAAAGCTTCATTTCCAATTAAAGCGCTATATGCAGCATTACCTTAGAAATGATATAAATATAGTAATACAAAATATCAGTGCATAAAATTTAAAGACGATTCACTTCAGCATTAAACCAATTATTTGGATCATAAGCGAAGACCACCCAAATCAAACCACAAAAGAATTAAATAAAAATTGAAATGAATATTGGAAATTGGAAGAAGAATAAAGCATAATTTGCATTCTAACGTTTTCAAGGGCCTGGTAGAATGCAAATATGCTAAAAAATGGATGTTTTTCTGTAACAAAGAAAACAAAAGCCAAGAATTTCTTTGTTCACAGGCCCGAAACACCCATAGAAAAAGCAAAAAAAAAAAAAAAAAAAAAAAAAAAAAAACGAAGATCGAAATAAAACGATTACCTAAGAATGATGATCCAAAACCATCTAAAATAAAAATATAAAATTTAAAAAAAAAATGGAGATTAAAATAAAAATACAAATTACTTTATAAAATATAAAAGAAACTAACACTTGAATAACCTATACATGTAGAAACACCCATAGAATACACATAAAAAGCGAAGATCAAAATAAAACGATTACCTGAGGATGAAGTTCCAAAACCATTTAAAATAAAAATATCAATATAATTTTTTTTATAAAATGGAGATAAAAATAAAAATACAAAATTATATTATAAAATATAAAATAAACTGACGCTTGAATGATCTAACACATGTAAAAATTTAACAGTCAGTTAACGGTTAAACACACAGTTAATCAGAACAAAATTGCAGTGATCATGGAGTAAAAAATAGGATTCACAACGTTATTCAGGAAATAAGGATTGAAATCCTAAAAATAATCAGATTATTCCTAAATTTTGTAACATGATTAGTGCTGCCATCTACAGTAATGAAATGAAAATAATGGAAAAATAAAAAATAAAAGAAATAGATATTAAAAGAAAAAGATAAATAAAATACATATGTTGTCTGTACAAAATTGCCAGGAAAAGAAGACAAAAACTTCTATTTCTTGGTATTCAGATAATTAATGTGAATAATTGAAGAGTGTGGCTACCTACGATTTTAAATTGCCACAAAGTTTGTAAGTTAATGTAGATACATACTATCAATATAATAATATCTAATTATTAGACCTAAATTTAAAATGATATGAAAATTATGAGGAGAAAGAAAAAAAAAATATATATATAAATAAATAAATAATAATAAATAAATAATTAAAAGAATTTTTTAATTAATTGTTTGGGATAGCCATTAATTAATGCTAAATTTTTAAAGAAACGAAATTGTACTTTTTGATGTTTATCAGACACTAAATATTTTATCCGTAGTTTAAAATTAAGAAGAATATTGACAAATACAGATTTATGTAAACATGTTTTATAGTTAGTAAAAAAATTTACCTTAAAGGGGAAATCTTTCTTTTTATCATATAAGTCAAATTCTAATTGTCTATTACTATTAAGAATAATTTTTAAATCTAAGAAATTAATAACACTAGATTCCAAATCAGTACTACTAAGAGACAAATTATCAGGATAATTAATAGGTAAGTCTAGATTGGTGTGATGTTTATCCAAATATAATATAATTATATCATCTATGTAACGTAGTAATTTAAAGTTAGTACACTCAATGTCACGCTCATAATAATATAAGTAAAGATCAGCTAATATACTAGACGCAATGCCACCTTGTGGCAATCCTAGGCGTTGTTTATATAAATAATTATTGAATAAAATATAGTTATGGAAAAGGATAAACCTAGTCAGAGTTTTAAAGGCTGAAGGAGTAATGTTAACATTTAGATTTAAATACTTCAGATTTTCTACAAAAAGTTTATTAATAATATCAAACATATCTTTAATAACTATTATTAAATAGATCATTGAAATCATATGTCTTTATACCAGTAATATCAGTAAGATTTTTAATTTTATTTTTGAGTTGAAAACTATTTTTTAGAAAAAAATTACTCTTGTTAGAAACAATATAACTATGTAATTTTTTAAGGATATTTAATAACATAATATTAGCATTAGAAGTATAAGCACTACAGGCAACAGTAACAGTACGAAATTTAATAGGATCTTTATGAAATTTTGGAATTACAACTAAATAAGGATAATTGTAGTTATTATTTTTAGTTTTTATCAACTTGTAATAATTAAATATATGCCTATTTTTAATTTCTATACTGTCATTAATCTTAACAAAAATATTACTAGTATCCATAGTTTCAAAAAGAAGTTGTTTATAATACTTTTTGCAAATAATAGCATAGTTATTAGCCGCCTTGTCAACATGTGTAATAATAAATTTAGATATATATATTTAATATTGAGAATAAAATGGACTTTTTTTTTTTTTTTTTTTTTTTTTTTTTTTTGATATTTGGTGTTATACTACTTCTCTAATATGGAAATCGTCTGCATTATCATAAAAGATAATTTTTTTAAACAATAATTTTAATAAATTATTTTTTAGAACAGAATTATTTTTTAACAACCGAATTAAATTCTATATAAATGTAGGTGCATTAATGAAACGGGGGGCTGAGGGGGACGGTAGCGCCCCCCCCCCCACAGAACTAATTATCATATAAAACTTTTCAGAAGCCTAATATGAATTGTTTAACACAAGTTTACATAACAGTACTCGTTATCTTACCTTTTAATCTGCAACCTGTATTTATAGTATTAAATTTCAGGGTAAGAGAAAGTCGTGTGAGTGACACACCAGATTATTTATTTTGTTTTTTGCTTTTGATGATTAAAATAATTTCCTATTCCTAACACATTTTTAATCATTCTGTTATAGATATAATATTTTCTTTCTCAGTAAAGATTTACTAAGGTATACGAAGCATAAATTAAATATTGTTTTCGTTTAAAATATATATATATAAACTGTGTTTGAACGTAGCTTTTGGTTTCGTTTCGCCAGCCCCCGACTAGCAGCCCCCCCGACTAGTAGTTGGCTCTTTGCCAAATGAGAGGTGCTTTTTTCTCTTTGAGAATGTTACTTTTTTTCTAGTTTAGTTTAGTTTCTCGGCCTGTCTTAAACAGGAAGTATAATTTTTTCTCTTGAACATGAAAGTTATGATTTAAATATTATGATCTTGGCTCCTTTATGGAGAAACAATGTTATCCTGAAATATACTGAATTAAGTTATAATTGTGAATTCTTCAAAGTATACTGCAAATAGTTTTTTATTGTGTGTTTAATCGCTAAATAAAGTTAATAAGCTCTCCCAACTGGTGCAAATTTTATGACTGAAATTGAACACGTGAACACTAGAACTATAGAGTTTGTGATTACATGATTCTGCAAATTTTCATGGTACGAATTTTCATGGCGCAGTATATAATATAATAATATTTTTTCATGGTGAACGAAACTCGGGATATGTGAAATCCCTTAAAAGTGAAATTACCCTTAGATATTAATTTATCTGGATTTGGATTTGAAAGCTTGGATAATTTATTGTGAAAACGAAACTGAAAAATAATAATGACTGGAATTCCGGATTCGTTATTGGATAGCTGCCTGGATATGGAACCAGGTAAGCAAAATTTAACTACTATTTATAACATTGATTAAATGAAATTAGAAATTTTAATTATTTGAATTATTTTGTTTGATTATTTGCTCGCTATGAATATTGAAAAGTTAAAAGCTAAGCGTTCTACGGAACGCTCAAATCTAACTAAATTAATAAATAAATTAGAGAATTTATTATTGGACGATCTAGAAAATACAAAATCAGACGAAATCATCGAAATCCAGGAAATGATAGGTGAAAGAGAAATTGCATTAAAAAATTTAAATAATGAAATTGAAAATTTAATAGTAGATATTAAAGAGTATGAAAAAGATATCGCGACCAGCGATAAATACGGCGAGCAAATAATTTCTGCCAAATGTAAAATGAAGCTAAGATTAAAAAGATTATGTAATAATAAAGATGAAAGTAGTTCAAACTGTTCTGTCAGTGAAACCCAAACAAAAACTGGTTCGGCAGTGAGATTGCCGAAAATTTCCTTACCAAAATTTGGTGGACAAATAGAAAAATGGAACGAATTTTTCGATTGTTTCGAAAATTCAATCCATTTAAATGAAAATCTTACAAAGATTGAAAAATTCACTTACTTGAAAACGCTTTTAACTGACAAAGCGTACAATGTTATTGAAGGGTTTTCACTTACGGAACAAAATTATGATAATTGCATAGAAATATTGAAAACACGTTTTGGGCAAAAGGATATTATCATTAATGCTCACATGAATAAATTGATAAACTTAGAAGGCGTAAAAAGTTCATCAAATATAACTGCTTTGCGAAAGTTTTATGACGCTTGTGAAGTAAATATTCGCAGTTTATCTAATTTAGGGGTGACAAAAGGCCAATATGGTCATTTACTGAATCCAATTTTATTAAAATTATTGCCAAACGATCTAGTAGTTGAGTATTACAGGCAAAGTGATAAAAGGAAGGATGAGTCTGATGTGACAGACTTAATTAATTTTCTTAAAGTAGAACTTGAATCGCGTGAAAAATCACTTAGTATGATTAATTATAAAAATGCTTCGGTAATTGTAAATAAAAATAAAGCCGAAATTAATGACAGAAAATTTCCAAATAAAATGAATTCATTGAATGTAGGTGTAAAAAATATATGCATATTTTGCAAGAATTATGATCATCATTCTCTTGGATGTACTAATTTAACTGATGTTGAGAAAAGGTTAAAATTAAAGAAGGATGGCAGGTGTTATAAATGTTTTCTAAAATCTCATCTGTCATCACAGTGCAGGGTGAAATCGCAGCCTTGCGAAAAATGTAAAGCAACAGATCATAACAAATTATTTTGTTTTTCAAAAAACTTGAAACCAGAAGTAGTAGAGAACACTATAGTATCGAATTCACATTTAAAAAACAGTAATCAGGCAGCGTTATTGCAAACATGTTGCGTCATAGCCCAATCTAATTCTAGATCAAAAACTGTCAGACTCTTATTGGATTCCGGAAGTGAAAAAAGTTTTATTACTAAAGAATTGGCCCACGAATTAAAATTAACCCGTGTAAGAACAGAAAAGCTAACTGTTTTTGCCTTTGGTATAAATAAAGGTAAAGAAGAGGAATTCGAGGTTTTTAATATTGAACTGCGTAGCAAAATAAATCCTCGTCGGCTCATCCATGTTGAAGTATTAGCTACAGACTTAATAACCGCGACTCCCTTGAAAAGCCCAAGGGGCGAACCAGAAATTGAAAGTTATATTAAAAATAAAAACTGGAAATTGGCAGACAATTCATTAAGTGATTCCAAAATTAATATTTTGCTAGGAGCTGATTATTTTTGGAAAATACAGAGAGGTATCATTGAAGAAATCGGTGATAATTTATATGTTGCTAATACTATTTTCGGATATACTGTAGTGGGGAAATTGAATAATAATAGTACAGAAGTAATTAATTCGCATTTTGTATCTGTAAATAAATTTGACAGTTTTGATTTGCAGCGTTTTTGGGATTTAGAATCACTTGGAATATGTGACAGTAAGAATGATTCTATGTCACAGAGAGATATAGAAATTATTAATTCTTTTAATGAAAATTTAAAATTTGTTAAGGGAAGATATGAAATTCAATTTTTGTGGAAGGAAAATAAAAATGAATTAAAATCGAATATAGAAATAGCCAAAAATAGACTTTGGGGTTTGAGAACAAAACTGTCTAAAAATGAATGGCTTAAAAATGAATATGAAAAAATTCTTGAGGAACAAAAGAAAATGGGTATAATAGAGGAGTGTAAAATAAACAAAAATGAAACTGGTGTGTATTATATGCCCCACAGACCGGTGATAAGAACAGATAAGTCCACTACAAAGGTCAGAATAGTGTTTGATGCTTCTTCCAAAGAAAAGGAAGCAAAATCTTTAAATGAATGTTTATTTGCAGGCCCCAATTTAAATCCTAATATTTTGGATATTATTTTAAAATTCCGCCTTCATAAAATTGCCTTTGTTTGTGACATTGAAAAAGCTTTTCTGCAAATACAGGTTGCAGAAAATGATAGAAACTTTTTGAGATTTCTATGGTTTGAGGATATAAATAGTAAAAATCCTCTATTAAAGGTTTTCCGCATGACTCGTGTAACTTTTGGTGTTACAACATCACCCTTTTTGCTCTCAGCTACCATTAAACATCACATAAAGGGCTATAAAAACTTGTTTGAGAAAGTAGTTGATATGCTCGATACTTCCTTATATGTTGATGATCTCTTTCATGGCGCTAATTCTGTAAATGAAGCATTTATTTTATCGTCTGGTGCTGTGAAAATACTTAAAGATGCCAATATGACATTAAGGAAATTTAAAAGTAACTCTTACGAATTAAGCAAATTGTGGGAAAAATATGGAATAAACATTGATGAAGAAATAAATGAGGGAAATATCTCTAAAGTATTGGGAATAATGTGGTCAACTAATAATGACACGTTAAGAATAGACTTTCAGTCTCTGTTAGAAGGGTTTGATAATGAAATTATCACTAAGAGAATTGTTTTACAAACTGTAGCAAAGGTGTATGACCCTGTAGGGTTTATTTCCCCTTTTATAATAAGAGTTAAATTTCTAATGCAAGAACTATGGGAGCAGGGTGTTGATTGGGATTCTGCTTTACCTGATGCTTTAACACAAAAATTTAAGAAATGGCATCGTGAAATACAGGATTTAGAAAATTTTGAAGTGCCTAGAAAATATTTTACGAATTTTGAAAAATTAACTCCTGAAACTATTCAAATTTGTGTTTTCTGCGATGCCAGTTTGAAGGGATATGGTACAGTAGCTTATTTTCGTGATCCTTGTTCCCGTGAAACTTCATTTATTATGTCAAAGACAATAGTAGCTCCTCTCAAAAAACTTACTTTGCCTCGACTTGAATTGATGGGAGCCTTAACAGCTGCTCGATTAGCTCATTATCTTGGGCAGCTATTTTCAGTTCCCGTCAAAAACATACTATGCTTCTGTGATTCCCAAATTACCCTTTATTGGGTCAAAGGAAGTGCTAGTAACTGGAAGCCCTTTGTAGAGAACAGAGTGCGTGAAATTCAACGATTAGTAGCCCCATCTCAGTGGAGATTTTGTCCAGGGGTTAAAAATCCCGCTGATGTGTTATCTCGTGGTTGCACAGCAACTGAA
Organism: Salticus scenicus; assembly: GCA_963930645.1. Lineage (NCBI taxonomy): Eukaryota > Metazoa > Arthropoda > Arachnida > Araneae > Salticidae > Salticus > Salticus scenicus. The sequence goes on along the minus strand of OZ005649.1, from coordinate 260,673,629 downwards.
TTGTTGAAAAATGAAGAATGGTTAAAGGGACCAATCTGGTTGAAAGAAGAGCACTTACCGACACCACTACCGGAAAATGAAGTCAAAATACCTGAAGAAGAGATTTTGAGAGAACAACGGAAAACTACTGTTTGCTCTTTAACTCATGGCAATAATGAATTTGAATTATTATATAAGTTTTCATCTTGGTCTAAATTAAGACGTGTTACAGCCTGGTGTCTTAGATTTATAAAAAATACTAAATGTCGATCTGCGCGAAATACTGGCTTTTTAACTATACAAGAACTTGATGAGGCAACTAAAATTATTGTGAAGTTGGTTCAAAGACATGAATTTGGAGAGGAAATAAAGACTTTAAAATCTGGAAGAAACCTGAATGCTAGTAACAAACTCCTTTCTTTAAACCCTTTTCTAGACAAAAATGAAATTCTTCGTGTTGGTGGAAGATTAAGACACGCAAACCTACCTGAGAGTCAAAAACACCAAATGATACTTCCTAAAACGCATCACATTACAGATTTAATTATAAAGTACTTTCATGAAAAACATCTTCACAGTGGAACTCAGTTAACAATTTCAGTCCTGCGACAACAATATTGGATAATTAATGCAAGAGACGCCGTGAAAAGGAATCTGCGGAACTGTATGAAGTGTTTTAGAACCACATCGAACTTAGCCTCTCAACTGATGGGTGATCTTCCAGCTGCTCGTGTAGTGCCATCGCGAGTGTTTTCGAAAGTCGGGGTTGATCTTGCAGGCCCCTTTCTCATCAAACCTCGTAAGGGCCGAGGTGTTAGATCTTATAAAAGTTATATTTGTTTATATATCTGTTTTTCCACAAAAGCAATTCATTTGGAAATACTCAGTGATCTCACCTCTGAAACATTCCTCGCATCCTTGAAGAGGTTTGTTGCTCGACGAGGAAAACCTGAAGAATTGTTTTCAGACAGAGGAACGAACTTTGTAGGTGCCGACAACGAAATGAAAAAAATGATGTCCTTGATCTCTTCTGACGAAAAGATCCACAGATATTTGTCCGAAGAAACAATCAAATGGAATTTCAATCCCCCATTGGCCCCCCATTTTGGAGGACTTTGGGAGGCTGGAATAAAACAGATGAAGGGTCATTTAAAAAGAACTATTGGCGAACAAATATTAACTTATGAACAGTTCCTTACTTTAATTACTCAAATTGAATCGTGCTTGAACTCCAGACCTCTTGTTACGCTCTCGAATGATCCAAGTGACTTAAATGCTCTAACTCCAGGACATTTTATCATAGGCACTGCCTTGACTTCAATACCAGAACCTGACTATTCTTCAGTTAACCTAACCCCGCTAGAAAGATGGAAACTTCTACAAAAAATTTTTCAAAGTTTCTGGAACAGATGGTCTTCAGATTACCTATCAGACTTGCAAAGGCGATCAAAATGGTTAATAAATAAACCAAATTTCAAGAAAGACGATTTGGTTTTAATAAAAGATGATAATCAGCCCCCTTTGAAGTGGAAACTAGGACGCATAATCAAATTATTTCCTGGAGCAGATGGCAAGATTCGTGTTGTTCTACTGAAAACTATTTATGGAGAGTTGAAGCGTCCGATCGCCAAACTATCACCTCTACCATTTTGAACTTTGAAATTTTTATTTTATTTTTATTTTATTTTTATTTTTATTTTTTTTATGTTCCTGTTTTTAATCCATTTATGTTAATCATCTAGTACAATGTTTCATATGTATATTAATCTCTTTTTTTTTTTCTTATCTATTTGCAGTTGAAGACCAAGAAAATGAAAACCTGTAATAACACTAATGTTGTTATTGTACTTGTAGAATATTTTTATGAACCTTCGTTCATGGGGGCGGAGCATGTTTGAACGTAGCTTTTGGTTTCGTTTCGCCAGCCCCCGACTAACAGCCCCCCCGACTAGTAGTTGGCTCTTTGCCAAATGAGAGGTGCTTTTTTCTCTTTGAGAATGTTACTTTTTTTCTAGTTTAGTTTAGTTTCTCGGCCTGTCTTAAACAGGAAGTATAATTTTTTCTCTTGAACATGAAAGTTATGATTTAAATATTATGATCTT
>OZ005649.1:258484349-258535148 GCA_963930645.1 Salticus scenicus | reverse complement strand
TTTTCTATTTTTAGGTTGTATCGCAAAATAAGCATGAACACCTGTATAAAATACTGGTTATTGGAGAATTGGGCACTGGTAAAACAAGCATCATCAAAAGATACGTTCACCAGTTTTTCTCTCAGAATTACAGAGCTACCGTATCCTTTTATATATTTCACAGTTTATATTGCAACTTTTTAATTATAGTTTAAACATGATTAACTAATGATGCAATATTTAAAAATTTTTATGCATTATTGTTTGCTGATTAGACAGTCTGTTTCGATTGATGTGATTTAATGCTTAATAGAATTAGCTAATCGTTACTTAAGATTTTTCTTAAAGATCGATGACAGTTTACTTTTAATTAACTCATTTTTTGATTATGTGCTTTAAATATAAAATAAGTGTAATCAATATAAACTCTTATGTTTGTCATATATGATATCTTTAAGTAATATACAGATTACAGACACAGTTGATTTTTACTCAAGTTACAATGCTTCTTATTTTCTCATTAATCAAAATTTAACGTTATAAATTAAATATTTATAACGTTAAATATTAATATTTATTTTTAAAGTCATTTACTGAAATCGTATTTTATAAATAAATCAGAATAGAATAGATCTAAATCCCTATTAATTAAATTAAAAAGAAAAATTTCAAACCTATACAAATATCACGTTCATGAATTAACACATATATAAATATATGTATGTATGTATGTATATATCTTCTTCAGTGAATTATCATTCAAAGAAATAATAACATTATTTATCATAAATTATTTTCTCTTTCAGATTCCCCCCCTTTTTTTTTTTTTTAAATGTAAATATGAAGAGTAAACCATATAAAATTAAATTTTGCAGCAAAAAGTATACCATATTCATTTATAATTGTCTTAAAAAAAAAAAATAAATAAATAAAAAATAAATAAATAAAAATAATATATATATATATCTTTCATATTACAATAACCACAAAAGTAAAAGAAATTTGCTATATATATAATAAATATAAGAATAAAACTATATCACTAAGGTATTTAAAACTTTATTATTAGGAACATCTTTAAGCTTTAATAAAATCTAGATAGAGCTATTAATAACCCATTTATTACAGCATAAAGGAATAAGCTTTTTGTTATCTCTGCTCAGATTTTATATAAATATAAATAAATAAAAGCAAAACAATGTAAAATGTTTCAATATTATACAGGGTTTGAATTTTAGTAAATGACAGGAAGTAAAACTGCTTGGGGCAAAGCAAGGAAAAGGGGAAAGAAAAAAACTTAATCTCACTATTTACATAAAATAATAAATATTATTATATGACAGCCAGCATTCAAAGAATTTAATTCAGAATATCTTATTTTATTAAGTTATGTATGTAGACATTTTATAATTACATCTAATTTTTTTGTATTCTGTGTCAAATTATTAATTTAAAAATTCTATATAAATTTCAATCTGATTTTGGGTAAAAAGTTATATTTTCTAAGAAACCTTTTCACTAGCAAAACAATTTGAACATTTGTAAAAAATTGCTACACAAATATTTTATTTATATTTTACATTAGAGTTCTATGATCACCACATAATCCAGGAAATTCATTAGCCCCAGTGTGTATTTTAGAAAAGAAAAAAGTATGCCCTCCAAAGGGTAAGTTACAAATATATATAAATTAAATAAAATGCTGAAAATATTTCATTGTTCCCCCCTAGAAATGAATCTTCTCACCCCCCATGGAATTTCTTAGTTATATCCTTCTTTAAAGGTGTAGAAAATCTTTTAAATGATTTCTGCTTTTCATCTGAAAGTTTGAGGGTATATATGTAATGTATATTTTCTGTTTTTGATTTATTATTTTAAAATATCAATTTTTCTTAATTATTAAAAAAAGATTGGTGTGGATTTTGCCTTAAAAGTTTTGAACTGGGATGCTAATACTCTAATTCGTCTTCAATTATGGGATATTGCTGGTAATTATATTTTATTATTTAGCTGCATTGCATGATTAGTGAGCGATATTTTTTTTTCTTTTTCAACGAGTTTTTTTTTTTTTCTTTTTGTTAATAATTACAATTTTACAAATATTATCTCTGAACTTTGTAGTAATGTTCTGATTTCTTTTAAGAGTTTCTTTAAACATTAATAAAAATACTACAAAATTCTGTCTTAGAACTCCTGTTGCAAGGATATTAAATTAGATAAACATTCTTTTTGCTTTAGCCTCTTTCTTTTTTTAATTTAATGTTGAGACATGTTGCTCCCCGGTAAAAAAAAATGACACATGTCAAAAAGGGCAATTTTCAGTTTGTGGAATCGAAATATTTCCATGAAGTGCCCCAACATGCTCAAAGAACATCACATCTCTTTCTCCTAATTTATCCAAATGAGAAGCAGTTATGTTAGTTTTATTTGTCGGGGTAACAAGATGGTGTGATATTTTTGATAGCTTAATTATATATTTTATAGATAAGATTTCCCATGTGATTGTTACAAGCTATGTAGCTAGTTTAAAATATAAAGTTTTCTGTGTAATTCTGCAATAAAAGCTTCATGCACAATACCTGTTACTGAAATTCTACGGGAACGTACGCATACCAGATACTTCACCCCTGATTACATGCAAATTTTGGAAACAGATTATGAAAGACAGCTATAAAACTTTCTGCCACTGGGATAAGAGACATTTATTGATAAATTAATGAGTAAACAAAATTTCTTGGGAAAGCCCATATTAATATTTTTATATTTTCAGGAGCATAACTAAGTCAAAATTTTGTCTTTTATCATGTATATCAGTATAAATTTTATGATCATTAAAAATGAATTTTAAGATCTAGAAAGTTAATTATTTTATTTGTATCTTTAGACTTTAGTCTGTGTTAAAATTAAATTAAAAGGATATTCTAATGTGATAAAATCAGGTGACTTATGATTAATGAAGAAAATGATTATGTCATCAATATAACAGTATAGTTAAATATTGTCATATGTAAATTTGCACTTATAGTAATAAAGATCAGCCAACACACTCGAGCTGTATCTACTTTGTGGGATTCCCACTTTTTGTAAATATATGTATATGAGGTTATTTTGTAAGAAATAGTTATTATGAATTATGAAATTAAGAAGAGTTTTAAAATTTTCATCATTAAAGTTATTAGGTAATTTAATTTGATTTTTGTATTTATTAAAAAGATTAATGATAATTTGATAGAGGTCTGACAAAATAATATTATTAAACAGATCTTGAAAGTCATAAGTAATAATGTTAGAGATTAACGAATAGTGATTTGGCCAAATAGCCGAATATCGAATATTCGGCCAAATTTAGGCCGAATATTGAATATTCGGCAGTCGAATACTTAGCTTTCAAAACAAGTTTCACTTTTGCTGGTAATTAAAATAATTTTTCAATTTTAAACTGAATCTAAAATAAATATTTAAAAAAATTGCTTTTTAATCTTTATCTATTAAAAAAAAAACTATAACTTGATGTTTTTAATATTGTAAATGAGTAATTCTCTGAAAAGTGGTCATTTCATGTCCCAGTAGTCTTGAGGGCATATTTTTAAAAGCACAAAAACGAAAAGCTGTCCAAACTATCAGTATTAATTGATTTTACATATAAACCGTTATTATTTGGTTATTGGAATTCAAATATAATTTTAAAATATTTTTTTTTTTCAATGCAAAATATCATTCCCTCACTGTGTCCCCATTCCCACATGCAAATAAATAAAATAGTTTCTGTGGTATTAAAGCATGTATATTTAGATTATTTAAACTGAAAAATTGTTAAACATACTTTAATAAATATATATCCATTATAATATATTTTTATATATTATGCAATGAAAGAATTTAGAACACTTTTTATTGTTGTCCCTGGTAATAGCTGTCATTATCTCATCACACTATAATGGCACTCCTACTTACTGTATTAATGGCGGCACATATTTTATATAAGTCAAACTTAATTTATTATTAATACCAACAACATTCAAATAAAAATTTAAATCAAGTTGAATGTTAGCACTCCAGGGGTCAATCCAGGTTTTAATTTTTGGGTCCCTTTTTTGTGAAAAACAAATTATTTTTGTGAAATTTTTATTTATTTTTGTGAAATATAAAATATTTTTGTGTAAAAGTAAAATATTGTGTAAAATCTTCAGTTTTTACAATCACTTTATAAATCAAGTTAATAGAGTTTTATTGAGCCAAATTAAGGCATTTATTAAAATTAATACTGAAAATATGAAATATGAAAACATTTAATAAAAGGATCATTTTTATAAAACAAAATCTTGTGAAGGGACTCATTTTATAAATTTGAATTTTGTGAAGGGTCCCTTTTTATGGATTTTAATTTTGTGAAGGGTCCCTTTTTATAAATTTGAATTTTGTGAAGGGTCCCTTTTTATGAATTTGAATTTTGTGAAGAGTCCCTTTTTACTATGTGGAATTTTGTGAAGGGGCCACAAAAGGGACCCAAATTTTGCCTGGATCGACCCCTGCACTCATTTTTTACTTATGATTTTTATTTATTTTCATTTAATTAATTAAAGTCTTTTTTTGGAGAATAAATTTAAAATAAATACTTATGCTAATGATTACTTATTAGAACCAATACACATAAGCCTGCAAGGAAAGAATTTTTTTAGATGTAGAAGTTGTACGAGTTTATTGTTAACATTATGGCGATCTTTAACTATGATAACTTGTGTAAGCCAAAATTTAAAATACGTTTTTAACTATCGTGAATCTGCTTAATCTAGTTAAAATTTTAACAATTTAATGATGTATATCACATTAAGAATGCTCTAAAAATCTTTGTATTTTTTTAAAATACTAAAATATTATAAAAATTTTGAAATTCATTTTACCTGAAAATGTTTTTTAAAATTATTCATGTCATTACAAAGTTCTCACTTATATAAAAAGCAGGGTGTGCAGTTGTCTGAATTATTTGATTTTGCTAACTATATTTAATGACACATAATTGGACTGAACGATTATAAATTGTTATATGATGAAATGTATTGATTTAATGTTAATATCATTCATTAAAAAAATTACTCTTTTTGAAAATGCGTAAGGATCAACTAACACACAAATTAAATTTCATTCTGATATCTTGGTTATTATTTTTGTAGTAGAGTTTTGATTTCCCCCTCATATAGTTCACTTTTATCTTTGGAATAAATTTTGATAATATTCAAAAGAAATTGTATAAAAATATTTAAATTATGTAGTAAGAGTGAAGAGAAACAACTGCTGGATATAGAATTTATAATCTCATTACTAAATCTAAATTCAGTAGAAAATGTAATAAAAATAAGTGTTAGCATACTGGTGCTTAGTAGTTAGTGTTTTGTTATTTCTTCTCTGACTAATATTATGTTGAACTCTATTTCAAAAAATAATTATAAATTTTATATTAAAATTTACATTTTATTATTATTATTTTAATCCTTTAGGGCAAGAAAGATTTGGAAATATGACTAGAGTATATTATAAAGAAGCTGTAGGAGCTTTTATAGTATTTGATGCAAGTAGAGCTGCTACTTTTGATGCTGTCATGAGGTGGAAAAATGATTTAGATTCTAAAGTCACTCTTCCTGATGGAAGCAAAATTCCCTGTGTCCTATTAGCCAATAAGGTATGTTTCATGTCATTTATGTGATGTAAAATGTTATTCTATTTAATTTGATTCTATTTAACTTCTTGTTCTTAACATACTTTAATTGTTCCCGCACTATTTTTGAAGAAATTATTTTGCTATGCACATTTTTCACATTTTTAAATCTTTTCTAAGTTATAAGCATGTACAAATAGATATATATATATTTTTAAATTTTGTTCCTTAACTTGCCACCATCTTGCTTGGATGGGTCGCTTAAAGACACATTTTCCGTTTAAACAGCCAAAAAATTTTATATCTTCCTGAAAATCATCTCAGGAATATTTCTTTAACATTTAATTAATTTGCCATCTCACGTATTAAAATATTTTTTGACTTTTATTCTAAAATTAATACTTTTTGTGGCATCGTTAAATGCCTTATACGTGGCGTTTTTTAAATACTTTCTAAAATTGTAATTTTCCTGACAGTTGCATTTTATTTTTAACACTGGGCTCAATCCTAAAGTGTATGTGGAGGGCGACATAATAAAATCTGTTCGAAAATTTTTTTTTTAACACGTTAATCGCCACGATAATATCAGAAAAAATTTCACATGGGTCATGGTAACTTTATTAGACAATTTAGTTAAAAATGCGTCAGGCACATATGACTGACATGGCGATTAACGTGTTAATAATTACTCGGCGTATATCATATTCCTTTTGGGGTTATTTCCTAGTTAAAAATGTGTCAGACACATATGACTGACATGGCGATTAACGTGTTAAATGATAAAATTGGCGGTTGCAAAAAGGAAAATATTGAAGTGCAGCTTTTTTTTTTTTTTTTCTTTTGTCGCTTAGTGTATATATTTTTTATTGTTTGAATGCTGAAATTTACTGCAAGCTTTTAATCAGTTATTTAATGTCATTCATATTTGTAACTAGATCATGCATGATTTATAAGGTATTATTACATTCAACATTTCATGTGTTTATTTATTTATTTTTTAAGAACTTTAAATTTTTTTTTCTTATATTGCTAATTTCTATTATTATTATTGTATTTCTATTAATCTTTTTTTTTTTTTTTTTTTAATTTTTCCAAATAAATAAGTAATTACATTATAAAAATAGCTAAGCACGTTTCTAGATTCTGGGGAAAAAAAAAAATGTAAGAGACCTTTTTCCTTTTATTTATTTAGAATGATAAGCACATATAATTTTCCTTAAGTACTTTTCAATTTCTCAAACTGCATCACTAAACTGTTTTTTATTATTCACTCTCTTCAGCTTTTATTTTAATAGAAATACTGTTATAATATTGAAATGTATTTTAAAAAAATATTTCTAGTTTAAAATACTATACCTTTGATTGCAGACTCTGACAAGGTTGCCTGTAGTGTAAATATTTATTGTTATTGTTTATTGATTTTTTTAATCTCAATTTTGTACACAGTCTAAGGGGAAAGTATATATACTGGCATCTCATAATTATAAAAGTAATCTAATGTAGGTTTGTTCAGTATATACTATTCTAGATTATTTAAACAATGAACATATACATATTATTCAGTTAAATATTATTACCCAATCCTAATATTTTATTTCTGTACTCAGTCTAGAATAATAATAAATCTATAAAACATAATAAAATGAAACAAAACAAGTATTAAAAAAATATATTTTTGGCCTACTAAGGATTTTTTTTTTTTTTTTTTTTTAGTATTCTATTGATCAACTACTATTCCAATCACATTTTAATTTAAATTAATAACAAGACGCGAGAAAAAACCAAAAAACTCATTGAAACGTAGTGCTATTTATAGAACGGAGTGATATTTAATGAGTTCAGATTGTTTTAATAATTTTTTTAGAGAAAGAATACAAAATTTTGCTGAATGCACAAATTTCTTTACAATACTAAAGGGAGAAATCCAGTGAGCAGTTCATTTTGTGTGTGGTGATGTCACGGTAGGTTTAATCATGCGCCACAGCATTTTCGCGTCAACATGAAAACTACGTCTTTTAAAGTAACCAGTTTTCAAATATGCTTATAAAAAGTATCAAAATGTTTGTATTTTCATGCACTGTCATTTACAAGTCAAAAGGAAAAATGTGCAATTTCCCCCTTTTGTTTATTTATAATAAATCATTAAAATGTTGAAAATAGCACATATACCAGCCTATAATTTATTTATTTATTTTAATTGTTAAAACTACCATAGTCTGAAATTGCTGTTATACAGCTAAATCTTAATATATATATATATATATTTTAAAGAATTTGTTAACAAACTTTCATTTGTCCATAAAATAAATGTTTTTAACTAATATTTTCTTTTGCATAAAATACAGAAAAAAAAAGGGGAAAAAAAAAGTACGTTTATTAAGGAATTGGTCTCATAAAAGCATGGATACTACAAACAATTACATAACTAGTTAGTTGTAAACCAAGACACTCTTTGAAAAATGATGAATGTAAAAATGTTTCATATGATGACAATACACAATATATTTTTGCGGCTAGTGGTGCTGTAAGCAATTTTACCATCATTAAATTTGTAGTTTTCTTTCATGCAATGATTATGCTTATTGATGCAAATGAAGTATTCTTTATCATTCATGTATTATAAACAGTTATTCTGGCCACCAGTGGCACTGTAAAACCTTTAAATTATCATTAAAATCATTCACTCACTTAAACACACAAAATATCCGAATCTCACACAAATCCTTTCATTACAACACATCTAATAAAAATTTTGCCGCTGAAGGTCACTGTCAGCTATTTTAGCAAAATTACTATCATAATTTCACTTAATACAATGGCTAGACTTTAATCATATGGATGAAATAATATTTATTCAGAATAGATTTTAATTTCTAATTTTGATTACCAGGGCACACTGTGAAACACAACACTTTAAAATTTTATTGAAATCACATTCTCCTGCAGAAACACATAGTATATCCTACAAATCCCAATCCTTATATGTAAAATCATAATTGTCACTGACTGAATTAAAACGAAACCCCATGCTGCAGACATGAGTCTCTATCCTCCCCCCTCTGCTTCCCCAGCGTTCTTTGATAAAGGCTTTCCTTACGCCCTCAGTCGATCAAAGAAATTATGATAAATTAATCCTTCCGCACAAGAAATAACCTTGAATTCCCAAAATTTTTGTTTAAAATACAAAAGTGTTTGGACATTAAAATTAATATATTTGATAATTTTATATGTGGTGTCTGAGAAGGCACAAATGCATATGCACTGTGGCATCCAAGTGAAAATGAAAGTGCCTTTAAAATTCTCTGTCTACCGTCCTCTAAGGTACCCATCAACAACTTTCCCTTCCTTATTTAACGCTTGTTTAACACAATTTGTCAAGCAATTCTCTGAATAAACGAGTAACCACTCAGAAAACCTGAGTTTGAGATTAAGTTACTCGGATTGAGCATGTAAACTTTCAAAACGAGTAACTCAATCTTACTCGGAAAGTTGGTACTGTGCTAACTCAATTTTTTTTTGTTTTAAAAAATGCAATTTTTCTTTAAACAAATATTTTTTTATGTTTTCGTGTATTTTTCACCTATTTTAACACACAGTATTAATATTTTGATGATATGAATTAATTTCGGTGGGTACTTGTTATGCGGTAAAAAGTGTGGTTACTCACAAGGGCAGGTAAACAAGCATGTGTGTGGTGGGGGGGGGGGTGCAGGGGGGTTGTTAAATTATAAGAAAAAAGTAATTTGAAAAAAGCAAAACAAAATCTGCATTTACTGGTATCATGCCACTTGTGTTTAATTAATAAAATATTTCACCTAAAATTCTGAAAAAGTAAAAAAAAATTGTCAGACAAAAATCTGTATATAACAAACATTGTAGCAGGCTAAAAATGAATGACATTATCAAAAATAACTCTGAAAAGAATGGCATTTTTACTGGACTTTTGTTTTTTTAGCTATGTTACTGAATGATACGAAGAAATTTTACAAAATGTTAAATCTTAACGGCCCTCTTCACTTACCGTCGTCGGAAGCCTGAGGCAGTGTTATTCTATGGGGAATTTTCTTTACTTATAACTAATTAATTAATACATATTTTTAAATTCTGTTTGCACATTCAGACAATTCCCAACTGTTAAATTGACGACCTTTTTTTAAAAACGACTTTTTTAAATATTTTAATTTGAAATTGCAAAATGAAAATTTTCACATTGAAAATTCATATTTTACAGCTTCAAAACAAAATACTAAAAATTAAAAAAATACGTTTTTAAAAAAGGAGTGTCAATTTAACAATTGGGAATTTTCTGAATGTGAAAACAGAATTTAAAAATATGTATTAGCTAATTAGTTATAAATAAAGAAAATTTCCCATAGAATAACATTAGCTTCAGCTTCCGGCGATGGTGAGTGAAGCGGGCCCTTAAGTTAGTAAAATGTAAGAAGTATATATTTAAAATTCTTTGTTAAAACAGTTATTTTTGCAACATCCTTACCAAATATCTATTTTACACTAAAATGCACATTAAAATATTAGTTTTTTATTAAAAGATATTAAATAAATAAAGCTAACAAATCTTTGATTTTGTGTGTGGCTGCTTTGATGCAGCACTTTTGTATCACCTGATCATGCTATTATTTCAGTCTGCAATAATTGTAGGGATTTTTTATAATGTTTTGCTTATTTTATTAAAAAGTTATCTTATTTCCAACGAATTAAGAATTTAATCTTTAATTTTTAATTGCATATTTTTAGTTAGTGTTGCCAAGTAATAAAATGTCTTATTCTGAAATTTATAACATTTGAAGATTAACTTTATAGAATGGTAAATCTTAAAAATAAGGAAAATGTAGAGAGCAAAGACAAACAATAATTCTTTTCTAAGATTCCAAATAGCTGAATTTGCTGTATTGCTTTTTTATGCAATTTCACCCATCCATTATATTTCCTAAATTTTCAGATATTTTATGTTAAAAGTTTCACCTAATATCAATTATGTCATTTATAATACTTTTATTATATATGATGAATTTTTATTCATAAATAATATACTGTTGCTTTATATATTTATTGTGCAACAAACAAATACTCAAGTCAACTGTAAATTGCATACTTAAGATTAAAAAGTTTGATAATGGTGCATCATGTTTATCCATGTAGTGTGATTTAGAGCCTGAAGGTCCTGTAAAAAATCCTGCTTCAATGGATGAATTTTGTAAAGAAAAGGGGTTCTCAGGTTGGTTTTTAACATCAGCAAAAGATAATGTAAATGTTGATGATGCTGCAAGATTTCTTGTAAAAAAGGTAATTTTCTTTAATTTTTGCATATTGAATTTTATTTCTGAGATTTATACACACTATTTTTAAAAGATCTTTTAAAAGAAAATTGTCAAGAAAGTGTACGTTTAAAAAATACCATATACAAATCAAACTCTAAAAGAGAGGTGGTTCAGACAATTACTCTAAGATTTTTGGAACTAATGGGTTATAAATATAAAAGTACAATAAATATCTAGTATTACTAGATATAAAGTTTTATACAGAATTATAGTTGATTCTAGACTTAAAAATTGAAATTTGTTACTCATCAGTGACTAGTAGTGATCAGTTTCTTTAGCTTACTTGCTACTTTTAGCAAATATTTTGACTCATTCTTAAAATAAATAATTTTCTCATCTGAATATTTTGAAGAGACTTTTTAAAATTGTTTGATATTTGTAAAAGATCTCTGTCAAGATCACAATTATTGTGACAGATTCGTTTTGAGATTGCCAATTTCTGTTAGAGGTCTGCTTTTGGACCAAAATATTTTCTAGTTTGACCCCTGAAAAATGTTACACTACCTTTCCACAAATAACTGGGCACTTTCAATTTCAGACATTTTGTCAAATATCTAGAAAAATTATCAACGAATAATCTCGAAATTTTGGGCATGTAAAGAACATGTTATACCTCCATATATATCAGTAAATATTTTGCAATGAAAGCGAAAATGGTACTAGTAAAAAATTAAATTAAAAACAATGTTTGTGATACCCTGTAAAAACAAAAGTAATGCTTGAAATGTGTTCTGGCATGTGATTAATAGGCTTCTTCTTATTACCTGAATTCATTTATAAGACTGGCACATATTCATGAAGTTCATTTAAAAGGTTTCTTTTAAAAATTAGAAAAAAAAAACCCTTTTTTTTTTTTTTTTTTTTTTTTTTTAAATTATAACACGCAGGTTATTCCCCATGCAATGCCATTTTTAGGAAACTTCACATACTACATCATACACAACATATTGCAATCATAATATAGAAATATCAAATATCTAATGAAATATGAGTATGTTTACTAAATTTTTAAATGCATTGTGCTAGGTCAACTTTCAGCTCATTCTAATAAAGTGTTTAGACACTATCATGTCCACTCATACACATAACCATAAAAATAGCAAAAATTAACTCAGAGGGGACCTGATACATCAAAATCTGACAGTCGAATTTTTGTTATCATTACATCACTTTCCTTACAAATATATATATTAGGGAATAAAAAAAAACAAAAAAAAAACTTTTTTTCTTTTCAGTGTAATGACATCAGACTTTAATAATAGTCAGACTGATAAAAGAGGGCGCTACTGGCCCTGCCCTTAGAAAAAGAACTTTCGTTTTGAAGAGAGACTTTTGTTTTTGGAGAGAGTGATGTGACTACATTGATGGTGGATGGCAGGCTTGAGATGCTCGCTTTGAAAACTTTTTGTGTGTTGACCGGAAAATGATGTCCATTTAAAAATTGTTTGTTTATATGTGTGCTAGCTGTTCGTGTTTGTAAATGAGAATAAATTATTTTCTCAAAAGATCACTTTTTTATGGTCTGCATCTACATAATATCACAGCAGTTTAAAAAAAAAAAAAAACTTTCTAGGAATATATGTGCCAGTTTCACATAAAGAATACAGATAATTAGAAGAAGCCTCATAATTCCAGCGAAAATGCATTTCAAGCACTACTTTTTACAGGTGATCCCAAGCATCTTGTTTCTGCTTTAACCCTACAAGGCTCAATTATTTTTTTAGTGCGTGACAAATATATATAGGTTGTAATTAGTGATCAGAAGATAGGAAAACTTATAAAAATAAAACCATATTTTACGGAAAATTCAACTTCTCAGCTCAACGTACTGTATGTGGAACATACATAAAAATATGATTTACTAATATGTTTACTATTGTAATATAAAAAATACAACTTACCTCTTCAAAATGTACACTTCGTTATAACACATTTTTTTTTTTTTTTCTTTTTTCGAGCCAAAACTGTTCAATAACTGTTCTTTTTTTATTTTTGAATTCAGACAAACAACTAACGTATCACTTTCATTCAAATTTCATACTGAGTGCACTATAACAAAAACACAAACGACATCTTTAGCTAAAGATTCGTATTACTACATTGCTAAATGTCAGTAGCTTCTATCAAGATTTCAAGAGATATCGCTACTAATAGTTTTATAGCTATAGGAAGGATTAAAATCGGTGTTCCACATATGGAACTGGGTGCCGTGTAGGGTTAATCTTTTAAGTCCATGTTTTGCTTTCTGGGTGAAAGTTATGTTAAAATATAATATGCTTTTTACTCTAAGTTTCAGGATAATTCATTAAGAATTTTTCTAGATATTTGACAAAAATCTGAAATCGAAAGTATCTGATCATTTATGGAAAACTAGTGTATTTTTCCCTGTATAGTTGATAAATTTGCAGTTAAAATAAGATTGTTTTTTGCCAACAATTGTTGGAATAGATTAATTATTTTATCATTATAATTGAAAAATTTGTGCTTATTTTAGTTAATTTTTTTAATTTGTGATTATTTGTGCATTAGCATAATTTTTTGCTTTTTTTCCAGTCTTAATTTCTGAAATATTCCATATTTTTGTAACCAATTTCCGAAATAAAGTCACATTTTAGCCATTGTTTGGCTAAAGATCATGTAATTTATTTATATTTAATTGTCAATTTATGCAACTTTCATGATATTTATTAATGAAATTCATGCTTTTGAAGATCACTATCGATATAAATAAAGAGAAGTGTCTGTCTGCGCTCTGGTGCTTACACTACGGATCACAGAGCTTCCAAATTTGCATATAGGTACCTGGGACCCTGCATGTGTGCACCTCATTGAGATTTTTTCGAATTTGAATTTTTTAAATTAATGTTTTTTTTTTTTTTTTTAAATATTGGCTTTAAAGTTTCATTTTTCATGAATTTATTCTTTGATTGTAATCGTCTGCTTATCTTAGCAACGGCTATTATGCAATTAATTTTTTATTTAGTACATTCATTTGAAGGCAATTTTTTTTTTTTTTTTTTTTTTTTTTTATTGTTATGTTTTATTGAAAATCAAATGGTAATGCAATAGAAATAAATTGTTACATTTATGTATAAATTTTATATTATAGCAACTTCTTATTTTTCATTTTTTTAATTAATTCCTTTAAAAGAAAAATCTTTTTTTTATATTATTATTATTATTTATTGGGTGAAAAAAATGGTAGTTTATAATAGAAAGGATAAACTGATTAAAATTTGTTTTTCATGTATTTAATTCCTTTTAAAAGAAAATCTACTTTATTATTTTATTTTATTGCACTGTTCGGAATCAAATCGTAATATAGTGTAAATAATGGGGGCTATAAAACACATGGTTAAAAAAACTAAAATATATAATAGATGCTGAGATACAGTCATCTTTAAAATCGTAGTTCTTAAATTACAGAAAATCCACAAGTCGTCGAAGCAGGCGTAGCCTGCTAGTAATAAAATAAAATGGTATTTTTTTTTTTTTTTTTTTTTTTAAATCCCTATTTTATTTCATTTAGTTGCTATGTGTTGAATATATATTTTGAGGTCCATCTCAGAACCAGATTAATACATGTTTGTTGTATTCAGTGTTTGTAAATTTTGGGGCTATTTTAGTTTTTAGGATTTTTTTTTTCTTTTTAAAATATAATTTTGGTTAAATTTACCACAAATAAAATTTAGCTATTTTAATGTCACTTTTTAAAAGTATTTCTGGAGTTCTAATTATGACGTGATTTTTTTTTTTTTTTTTTTTTTTTAGATTCTTGAAAGCCAAGATTCAATAATTGCAGACGAGCAGTATAATGATACTGCCATTTTGTCTGAATATAAAATTCCAGTTGGTCAGCCTGAACGTAGAAAAATGTGCTGCTGATTTTACTGTATATTTTCTTTGTATTTATCTGCTCCATTTTCCATTGTTTAACATCATGTAAATGACATTTCATTTTTCAGATCAAAAGAGAAATGAATATATCTTCTATTCAACCCATGAATATTTATTATGAAGTTTATAAAATTTTCTAGCATTTCTTTGCAATTCATATGTATATTTTTTAAAAAATATTTTTAAATACTGTTTAAAAATCAATTATATGTTTGTTGTTGTTGTTGAATTGTGTTATTTTTAAAGGAATTTGCCAGGATATCAAACATTAAAATTTAAAATTATAAATGAATGTGATAAATATTTTTGCAGTATTTTTATAATTTTGTTAAGATAGAGTGCAAGTATCAAAAAAGGAAAAAAAAAAAAAATGTTAAATTTTTATGAGCTTAAAATTTAAATATTTTGAAATTACCAAATTTATTTTTTATATGTATATATTAGTTGTTTTCTTTTTCTTTTTTTTTTTTTTTTCTTTTCAAAATGTGTATTTATGTTGAACCAATGTATATTTTTGTGCTAAGATTGTTTAAATCAATATTGTTTAAATAAATGTTTATGTTACTGAGCTGTTATTTGTGCATTTTCAGCTGAACATTATTGCTATCTGTGTTTTATTCAATTTTGTTCTTTCAGCAATCTTAAAAATCATTAAACATTCAGTAGATTGGATTATTAATTATTTGAAATTTGTGTATAAAAAATGCATAAACAATGAATTCCCTTAATTATACCCTTTTAAAATAATTTAAAATTAAATTTAATGTTATAATAATTACAAGGTTTCATGTTTGTAATCTTGAAATATCTTTAAATAATATGTAAAATCTGCATAATATAAATAATATGGATATGAGCTACTTACATGGTCTCATATATATATTTAAACTTCAGAAATATGATTCGTGTTTATGTGGCTCTCTGCTTACTTTTACTTATTAATTTTAATTTTTTTTTTTTTTTTTTTTTTTTAATCTTTAATAAATAGGATTTACATGACTATCAAAATAAATAAAATTTCTAGTAAATGGTTCAGTTGCAGGGTAACATGATTTAAGTTATCTTATTATGTAGTATTTAAAAAATATGATAGGCCCATCATGTTTTTTCATTAATAAAATAAATTTTTGAAAGACACCTGCTTTTTATTACAAAAATCTGGTATTTAAATTTGAAGCTAACAAGTTAATGCCACTTGGGAATAAATTTGTTGTTTGCTAAAAGGGAAAAGTAAAAACTATTTAACAATAAAATATTAAGATCACCAGAGAATTTAACCTAAAATAAAGGTGGCTTTCAATATTTTGGAAAGTAAAATACCAGATAAAAGAAAAAGTCTTAAATTGAAAGAAAATTATATATTTGTTTTATATGTAAGACATTTAAAAATATTGTATTTGAACATTAAGTTGGTTCAAATTTTTCTTCCTTTCTTAGTTTTAATAGGATGATAAGCCAAGACAGTAGCCAAAGGTTTTTTTTTTTTTTTTTTTTTTTTTTTTTGGGGGGGGGGGATTTAAGAGTTCAAACTTCAAACACCCACTGGCCACCTCCTTGAAATTTTGCAGATTTGTCAAAAATTTTTAAGTGATAGTGGCCATACCAGAGTACCTTTATAATATATTCATTTAAAAAAGTATTATAGGTACTTAATCACTGAGCTTAAGTGAATGAGGACTTAAAGAAAGAATAAATATGATACAAAACTTCCTTGCTTCAGTTTTCCAAAACTTAGAGAAATAATTTCAAAATACAACCTGCCCTTGAATTGAGAGGACAAATGGTCACCCTAGTTATACTTCATTTTTATGTACCCCTTCAAAATATTTTAAGATCCCCCCCCCCCTTCTCTTTCCCACACTTTATAGCTTTGATCATGTGGTTTTAATTTATTAAAAAGTAGTTCCATCATTAATTAAGGAAATAGTGAATACTAAAATCTCTTTGTAAATTACTGTTTTAAAATTATTAAATTTTGGATATTGAAATATAACAGGTATATTAGAATATCTCAAAACATTATTTAAAGTTACAAAATTTAAACTACTCTCTTATAACTAATTTTCACTTTTTCCCCCCCCATCAGTTCATTTATTGTCATTTAACAATATATTGTAAACAAACATATCTCGGTATTACTTTGTGGATTCATTGATAGGTTTAAAAAAAAATAATAACTTTAATTTTTATTAAAATCATTTTACAATAAGATACCCAAATATGTTTAGAATATATTGTTGAACTATAGCAATATGAAATCAAGCAGAAAAATTTAAAAATCAGTTAGCAAGTAGCATTTAAATTTTTTTGTAATTTTGCGTTTTATCATTAAATAATGAGAAATTTTAATATACTTGTTTATATTTCAATGCATATGTATGTAAAATTTTATAGTTTTAAGATGTTTATTTACATAAAAGATTTATAATGCACACCATCTCCTGTGAAAAACAAAATAGTCAGTCATACATACAGATTTTCATTTTTTTTTTTTTTTTTTTTTTCTTTTTCATGTAATATTGCTTATTTATAGGTATAATATTCATTAAAGAACATTTTTCTTTCGCTTAACTGGCATATTTTAAAGACTTGCAACAATAAAGTTAAGATATGAGCTTTATTTTTAATGAATTCATATCTGCAAATGACTCTTTTAAACTGACACATATAGATGCATATACTGTATCACAATTTAATGTTTTTAATTCAATAGCACGTGAAGTATGTGTTCAATTTTTTGTTGCCCTTCACTGAAATTTTTTCATTCTACCAATAAATTTGTCGTAAAATACACACACACACACAAAAAAAAAAAAAAAAAAACTGGTATTTGAAAAATGGAAGACTTACCTTTATGCACACCTTCTACTTAGGACTTCCTTAAGATATTCTAGAGAAACCAGTAATGTATAGGTTGTGCTATAATTATTATTGTCAAAGCAGGGGTCAATCCAGCCAAAAATTGGGGCCTTTTTAGCTGCCCCTTCACAAAATTCGATTTTGTACAATGAGCTTTTCACAGAATTCATATCTATAAAATGGGCCTATTTACAAGATTCCTAAAAACAGCCTTTTCACAAAATTTTGTTTTATAAAAATGTATTTATAAATTTTTTTCATATTTTCAATATTATTTCAATGGTTGCCTATACTCAGTTCAATGATGCACTATTAAGGTTTAACTGCTGTTAGCAGTCTCACAAACTGCTGACAGTAATTTAACCGTAATTACATTTTCTTGTTGATCACAAACACCAACAATCCTTTATAATCCCATTTGTTCATTTTCTAAAGATCATCCTGAAGTTTTTAACTGATTTCTAAGACATTTAAATAGATGAATATTTGAATATAAACAATTTATAATCACATTTTAATTTTATGGTCTGAGATGCTTACAATAGTTATGTGACAATTTCGGTCACAGTAGTTGAAGGTTAACTTAATATTAAACATCATGCAGAGTGACTGTTAAAATGGAAGATTTTACAGTTTTTCTCAAAAGTTTAAATAAAAATTTTGTTTTTTATACAAAAGGAGCCCCAAAAATTAAAATTTAGATTGACCCCTGCAAAACCATAAATTGCCTACAATAAAAACATTACCAATGGGTTTTACTAATTAAATATATTAAAATGTCTAAACTTGTCATTTTCGTTCAATTTTCATTTAGTATTATTTAATACTTTTCCCTTTTCAAAATGTAGCCTCTGCATATTTGATTTATTGTTATATCTGCATTATAATTTTAGAAGTAAGTGAATAGCAATGGTTAACCTTTTCCTTATGGGTGGGATTTCTGCAATCCCATCAAAAATGTGTTTAAGAATATGGGGTTAGTATTTCCGTTGTTCCAAAATTTCTTCCCTAAAGCATGGAGTACTGCACCCCATGCTTTAGGGGAAGAAATGTTTGGGACAACTGTAATACCAACTACATATTCTTAAGCACATTTTTGCTTGGGATTGCGAAAGTCCCGCCCATAAGGAAAAGGTTAATTCTAATTTGAGATTGATTCATTTATTTCTTTTTAAATGCAATTACATTATTTTTTTTAATGTACACTTACATTGTGATATTAATTATGTAAATATTTTAAATGATATTTATTGAGGAAGTATGGAAAAATATGTAAGTACAGTGGAACCTGTCTAAAGTGACCACTCTAGGGACCGGCTAAAATGGTCACTACACGC
The DNA here is from genome assembly GCA_963930645.1 of Salticus scenicus. Lineage (NCBI taxonomy): Eukaryota > Metazoa > Arthropoda > Arachnida > Araneae > Salticidae > Salticus > Salticus scenicus. The sequence continues at coordinate 258,516,084 of OZ005649.1, read as the reverse complement.
AGGTGGTCACTTTATAAAGTCTCTTTAAAATTGGAAAATGGTCACTTTAGTCAGGAAAATGGTCACTTTAGTCAGGTGGTCACTTTACCAAGGTGGTCACTTTTACAGGTTCCACTGTATTTTCTAATCAAAACAATTGTTATTAAGAATTATAATTAATGTTGATTTATATGAATGCTGTTCTGGAAAATGAAGTAGCCACATTCATAGTACAAAAAAATAAAAATGCAATGTAGTTTTTGTTTAAATGTCAAATAATCATTATATTTATCGTAGTTGTTAGATTGCTAATTTTTTATTGATTCTTAGGTAATTATTGTATTAGAATTTACATGTTGAATATAGATTTTTTGTTTATAGGTTGTTAGTTTTTATATGTGATGTATATTTTTTTGTATGATGAGTTTTACTTAAGTTGCTTTATAAATAGTTTATTTTACTTTATAATATATTTATATATTTTTGATACAATATAGTAGTTTGCATATTTTGTGGATATTTTTGTAATAAAGTTTTTTATTTTTGATAACGCCTTTTAGATTTCTTTATAAATGTTATCTGCATACACACATACTCACACTTATTTGTAAGATTTCTTTAAGCTGCAGTCATCTGGAATTTCTGGAAATTGCAATCATAATTATAATGTCCAATTGTGAGAAGATTGTATTTTTTTATTGTGGCAATACAAATCATATAAATTTGTGTGTGTATGCATTTTGTAACTGTTTATGAATATTTAAGTCAAATATATGCAAATCTTTTAAATAACACTTTTAATTAAGAATCTTTTTATAATAATTTGAGTTACTGAACAGTTTTTACAATATAAGAATATAAATGCTCTCTATTATTTTGATATATAAATGTAACATGACTAGACATTGAAAGATGCAACATCTCCTGTGATTTTTATTTATTGCACAAAAATAAGAATGTGATAACTTCAGAAATCAAATTTTGGTAGTGAGAGAAAGAAGTTTTATTATTATTTTTTTAAAGCTCTGTATTAGTCTTATATTTGTGATGTTGAAATAGTAGCACAATTTTCAATTTCTATTACCTAAAATTATATTTAAACTTTTAAATAATTACTTCTGATTGAAAAAATTGAAATTTGTATGTTTTTAAAAAGCTTTTATATAACAATTTATTAATTCTTTCCACATTCACAAGTTCTTATTTTGTATGAATCAATGCAAAATATGCGGAAAATATTTTGTTTAATAGTTGACAACGGTATAAATTGCAAGTGTGGAAATCTCATTATGTATTTGGTTCTAAATAATTTAAATATATACATTGATAGGTTAACTAAATAATTTTCCAAAATAACTCTAAATATGATTGATGCTTTTATATAGCAAAAGTGACTATATTTATATAAAAAAAAAGTGAGCAAAAGTTACAGAATATTTGCGAATATGCATGTGTAAGAATTAACTAATTTTGGGTTAAAGGAAAAAAAATTAGTTTATTACTAAATAAAATAATTATTCATTTCAAATTAATAATAATAAAGAATTAGATTTATGATGTATGGCAATATTAAAATTGGTATACATCATAGTATGAAGTGCTCTAAAATTAAGTAATCATTATCCATTCATTATTTTACATTAAGTGAATATTTGTCTTACTGCAGTCTCAAATTAATTTTTTTATTTTCTAGAAATAATTAAGCAATTTGTCATTGTGAATAGAAAGGGAGGATATTTATTATAAAGTAAGAAATTACTACACTGAATTAGTGAGTAAAACTTTTAAAGACATACAAGCTCAACATTTTTCATTACACAGTTGGTGAAATTTATATCAGTGTTAAAGCTTTTTTTTTTTTATCAATCTGAATATCTGAAAAAGAAATTGGATCATTTAAATCGATATTATTATTCCCTAATGAAAAAATAAAATTTGGTGTATTTGAAGTATATATTTTTTATTGTTTAATACATTTTTACATATTGTACAGAGTGATTAAAAACTACTTAGATGCATTCCATGGATATAAAGTTATTTATTTATAAACTTGGACAAGTTTGCTGTAATTAATCCTTTATTAATAAATATTTTAAAACATCTTTGTAGTTTTTTATTTATTTACTTAGAGAATTCACAAAATGTACTTCAGCTAAAATTTTAATAATCGTCTGTTGATGGCAAAATATAGCACAAAATGAGTTTACTTGGAAAGTGCTTGAATGATCTTTGATCTTTGATTTTTTTTTTTTTTTTTCTTTTTTTGATATAAAAATCTGATCTGTATTATCTTAATTATTAGGCAATGTGTATGACCCTTAAGAAATAGAGAAAAATTCAACTGTACAGTAAAAAGTATAGTGTAACCACGTTTCCAAAGACTAGTAGTGAGGACAAATCTAAAAGCTTGGAGGGGTGCCAAATTGACTGAAAGGCTGGGATTTAGTAAACATCCAGTCCTTTGGTGTTTTTTTATTGCTTATTTTCTCTCAACAAGGGCTATCAATCACCCCTATTTTAACACATGACTTATTGAGTCCACAGTTGTGTAGAAGCTTCCATGGTTGCAAGAAATGTGGTTAAAGAATACTGTATTCAGGGAAGAGATTTTTCCAACTTTTAAAAATTTCCCTAGAATTTCCGATTTTTTTACATTAAATAAATAAATAAAAATAAAAATTTCCCAAATGTAAAATTCTGCAAGCAGTATACCTATCGATGTCTTATACTGAAGCTGTTCCAAAAACTGAAAAAGATAATTGAATAATGATAATTTTTATTTAAATTTTATTTTATTACCTACCAGTATTGGTCAGTACTTTGAACTAGGACAATACTGAAAACGGATATATATATATATTTTAACCTGCTCTGGCTTACTTTGTTTAAAAAAAAGGAAAAACCTTTTTAAAAATAAAGAAAAGAGGATAGTGAATTTGGCGAATCAATCGACATAGTTGCAGACTGAAATGCACCACCTAGTAGGCTATCCATCATTAAATTTGAACCATTTACCTTATCCTAATTTGCATATTATTTTTATTAAGGCCAGTTTCATATTTTAGCTTTCATGCAGTTTTATACCTTTTCCAATACAGCAATCTCCATACTGCAAGTTTACATATCAACATTATCTAATATTTTGAACTATAATAATATTGAAATTGCATTAAAATAAAAAAAGGAAAGGGAGTTTTCTCTCTCTTTTTTATAATGATAGCCATTTCATGTCAAGTAATACAATAACGAGGCTTGAGTATTTCAAACAGTGAATAGTGATAATCAGATTCCTATTTGTATAAATTTACATGACAATAAACGAGTTTTGTCTTCACAGTTAGTTGAGCTTGGACATAAGATTTTGAAAACTTTAAATAAGTAAGTAATTAAATTTATTGTTGCAATAACATTATTTTAATGTATTATTGTTGAATTTTTATCAGAAATTATTTTCATTTTTATTTTACTCTTAAAACTGCTTTGTAATTTACCTGAACATTATAGTTCTAAAATATTTTTCTTTTTAATGCAAAATATGTTGGTGCCAAATTGTTTTCCTTCTCTCTCTCTCTCTTTTTTTTTTTTTTTTGTGAAATTTGAGTTTACGCATATTTTCAGACTTTTTGTCCTTTTCCCCACTCATGCCTGTGTATTTTACAGGGTAACCAAATTTTTTTTGTCACTCTATAAACACAAGAAACTATACACACAAGAAACTATAAACAAAGAACAACACAGTGGATGGAACATACCTTTAGGTTTTAAAGTAATCTTTATCAGCATCCAATACCTTTTGTCAATGTTCTGCAGCCACACAATTCCTGGTGATAAAAGTCAGTGATCTTTGAGGCAAAGAAGTCTGAGTGCATTTTGCAGATCTTTCTTGTTGGCATAGAATATCCAACAGATGTGGTCGTCGAGAATGAAACAGGTAGTAATATGGTGCAGGGGTTTGGTGTGCATGGATAGTATCTCCCAGGTCATCTTTTGCCACATATGTCTTGGCATTGTTATGCAGGAACAGCACACCCTTGCAATTTATCAATTCCTGTTCCTTCTGCTACAACACATGGTGCACCCTTTGCAATTGCTGTGAGTAGAGCTTAGCAATGATGACCTTACCAGGTGGAAAGAGCTCATGATGCACCACTTGGCGACAAGTCCACCATACAGAGAGAATGTTTTATATGATCAAATATCGGTGTATTCAGATACCACGTAAGCAAGGATAAATAAGCTGTTCTTCCTTGTTGGCTACTGAATGCGAGTTGTGTACCTACTTCCTTAATTTGTATGATTTCTCTATATGATGCAGGTGCAGTCTGATTCTGAAACATGGAACCTTTCTGCAAATTCACGACACACCACAATACCATTGTTCTCTTCTATAGATGCTTTCAAGATTTCATCATCCAACACATATGGTCATCCACTGTGAAGTTCATCAACAAAACAGCTGAACCAAAGCCTGGTGGTGTGTTCATTTACAGCATTTTCCCAAAATGCCTGGCATAAATGGCGACTTGTTGCAGCAGCTGATGGGTCAATACAACAGAGATGATGGGTCATACAACAAATATACATGAACAAACTGCAACAGTACCTCCATTTCTCTTTGACAATGAATGAACTATGACTGCTGATTTGGGCCATGTGTCTGTATTACTAAAAGTCAATGGCTAAACTAACCCCCCAATTGCTTGGTAGGCATGTGTGTCATTTCATTTTCTCTCTTTGAGTGTATGATTACTACAACAATAAACCTTAAAAAAAAAAAAAAAAAAAAAAAAAAAAAGGAACTTTTTTTGGTTACCTTAAATTCCTCTATAATATAAATACTATGATTCATTGACTCTTAATAAGCTCCAATATTTCTATATTTTGCAGTCTTGGCATAATACTTATAAAAACTAATGCAAGACAAATTTCTGCCAGATTTTTATTGCAATTTATTAGTGACAATGATTTTGATTACCCTTGTAAAGTTTGAAAGTTAAAATTTAAGATTTACTCATTCTGCAGTTTAGAATTAATTCTAAAATTTTCTTCCTTGTATATGTTTTTGAAAAGGTAATCTTTCTGAAATTCAGAATAATTTAGTGATAACTGAATAGCATTATATTAATGGTAGATAAGTAGTATAACATGGGGTGACAGGGAGTAGATCTGAAAATATCTAATTGCGGTTCCACCATTTTTTTCTCATATAATACCACAAGCATGAACTTTATTAAATAATTAAAACTTCTATATTTTGACAACTAAACAAATTAGTCAAACATTGGCAAAATGATCCCAGATTTTCTGGATCAGCCACAAAAATGTGAATATTTTGGAAATTACGCACCAAAGAAACAGTGTCCATAGTAACATTTTTTACGTCAGTTTTGGGGGGGGGGGGAAAGTGAATTCTGTCTATTAGCAAAGGAAAAACATGTGTATTTCTGCATTCAACAGCTAGAAAGTTTTATGATTGAATGTAAATCAATTTAACAGCAATGAAATGATCTTGCATTTCAGAAATAGCCTACAAAAATGTAAAATAATTCGGCATTTCAGGAATCAGCTTTGAAAAAAAGTGAATTTCATTGAACTAGTGAAATTTCCAATTTCAGCATTTGCTGAGGGGAAAAACAAAAATCAGTTAGTTACAATTAAAGAAATTTTTAAACTTTTCTCAAATCAGAGGCAAAAAAATAATTCTGCATTTCAACAGTTACCTATGAAAGATAACTTTGCTAATTAATTGCAGGAAAAAAGAGAATGCAATTTCAAGGTCAGCCAAAAAAAATTAGGGTCTGAAGATGAATTCAGTACAAAAATTAAATGTTTTTAAAATATTCCTTCAAGAAATTCACTTAGGAAATGGAGAAAAATAAAAGGTTTTATTAGCTTATTAATAAATATGTATTATTAATACTCTTCATAATATTTTTTATTAACGCCCATCATTAATGTTCATTGTTGGTTGAAATCTATCTATAGATCTTTTACAGGGTGCATAAAAGAATTAAACATAATAATGAGCATCATCTGTCAGGAACAGTTCCAGCTAGACCACTTCAAAACAAACTTTTGGCAGCCATTTTTTTTTTTTTCATTTGTTCAACTTACGGAAACATACATATGTTTTGTATATCACCTATTCTTATTTATTTCCTCTAAAACCTTGAAAAACTATTCAAATATAATGTTTAACAGTCTAAATTAAATATAACGGATTACTGGCTATTATAAACAACACAATACCAGATAAAAACAAACCAAAACTGTTGCCATTCAGAAAATACAAATTCCGAATGAACGACTCTTTGACCGTTTCATTAAAAAGACTCTTAAAATATTTCTAAAACATATTAAAGCCTTAAAACTTAAAATATTTGTAAAAACCACTGAGCTGAAGAACAACTGGAGGAAATGCTAGACTGGTTTTTGTGTGCTGTTTTTGGAAGGTTTGTCTTCCAAGCATTACACGGCAGAAAGCATTTGATATCTTTATATTTCAAAGTAAACTTGTGTGAAGGTTGTCTGTTCGAACAACCATATGCTAAACATGATATTACAATTTTTAATTTAAATTCTTTAAAGAGTAAAATAGTAATAGACAACCCGACAAATGTTGCCTGCCGTGCAAGATTTGACGCTGCATGGCAAATGATTGCAGAAAAACTGGCACGCACGAACGCTGTGTAAAGGAATTGGAAGCATTTGCTCCAGTTGTTCTTCAGCTCAGTGGTAAAAACATATTAAAGCCTTTAAATATTTTTATCAAGCTTCATTGTTTGTTTACATTGTTAGGTATGAGTGGTGTCGAGTTGAGTAAGTAAATGTCGCCAGTTGATTTTAGTTTTGAAATTAGAGTAAAGTGATAGCGTCGAGTTGGGATAGAATGTTTGGTTGGGCAAATAAAGATCACCAGTTGAAATTAGCATTGAAAGTAGTCAAAGGTGAAAAATGTCGAGTCAAGGTAAAATATTCAGTTGAGAATAAGAAGCCCTAGCTGGATTCTGGATATTTTGGCGATGATGTGGGTGAGATAGCTGGTTGGAGGTATTGAGTAGAGGTGAATTTGGGTTAGCATTGAGTGTCTGTAGTTATTGGATAGTTAGTTGGAAAATTTGAAAACATGATCTACGTAAATTGTGAAAGATGTGTAGAAATAAGGAAAGGGCATGTTTATAAACAAAAACTTCGTCAATCAATCTTTGCCACTTTCGAGTGGCAAAAGACCAACCTGTATTGGTAGAAATACCAATGTTATACTACTCGATACACAACTTAACTGCAAGTGGTGTCCCGTGCCCTTTCCTTATTGAATGTGGTTAGTCTTAAAAAAAAGTATTTTGGAAAATGAAGTGAATCGTTTTTTTTTCTTATTATGAGGACTTTAAATAGAGCACTTAATGGAACACTGGGATGTATTGTTTTTTTTATTTTTTTATTGTCATTCATATTTATTGACTGGGTAGAGTTTTTTAAATTTCAGACCAAAAGTTATAAAATATTGAAACACATTTGATTTATAAACAAAAATTGAAAATACATTTAAATGATCACATGGTAATCTTCATGATCTAAACATTGTTTTCAAGATTTATCATTCACATTCCGTCATTTTTGATGGGGTTATATACTAGTTTGTATTTATTACTGGTTATAAGTTATTTCTTGAATTTTATTTCAATTATAGAAAAGTTTTTGCACTTGATCGTAATGCAAATAGGTTATGAGAGTGTATATTAGCTTTAATAATTTTAGTACTCATGCAGAACCACCTAAAATAAATACGACTGCTATAATTACTATCTGTCCTTGGAAAAATAGTTCAACGATGTTACGGGCTGGGTTGATAAAAGTTGCACCAAAGCTGCACAGTAAGTTATGGACAACAACGTGAGATACAGTCTTGGGGATGGCCGGAAGACATGTCCTGAAATATTTTATCCTCATTTGAGGAATATAAGGCTATGATTTGGTGAACCACCAGAAGTCTTAATTTTGCAGAACACTGACGATATTGAGGCCACATTGAATTTTTTGTGCAACTATTACCATAAAAATATGCATTGGCTTTTGGCTAATCTGAGAAATGAACTTACAATCATCCAATTATAAAGCCCTGTGTTTTATTAATGGTATCACTGCCCTTCAAGCATCTAGTTTTTATTTAAACTGAACATAATTTTATTTATATTGCAAAATGCAAAAGATGACTTCCATTAGAACCAACATGTTTGTTTGAAAGGATTTTCTTTAAATTTTTAAATTATTTTTGCTTTGAGAATGCAGAATTTTCTGACACACTCAAAATTTTACTTTACAGTTACATTGCATATTATTTCCATAATTTTAGATGTTCCCATTGGGGTGACTGGGAATCGATTAGTGTTTTCTATTTTTCTTGAAATGCAAAATATATTGTGGCATAGCAGATTCTTTTTCTATGAAATATATATTCCGAAATAATAGCTTTTTGATGACATTTTCTAAACACTTCTATACTGTGGAAAATAAAGTGCTACTCAATGTCGAGAAATATCAATACGAATATAGGCAAATTTTATGTTGTTACATATTTTCCAACAAAAATGGCATCAATTTATCTGAAAGTAGCATTAGAGAACATCTTTAAAAAGTTATCGGAATTGATTTTCTATGAATACAAGTACAGTTCTAATAGGCAAAAATCAGATAATTTTTACAATTAATCAAAACTTTTCACAAGAATAAAAGTACAAAAATTTAATTTCTCCTATTAGCTATTAAATTACAACATGTACAGATATGCTAACAATTCTAATTTTGTCCAGAGCTTTGTTAGTATCTTTTTTTTTTTTTACCACTTTTTTGTAGAGCAATTTACTTCATTTTTAATCATAATTGCATATTAGAGAGACTTCTCTACGAAAAAGCAATGTAAGGAAGGTGAGCACCAACAATATTCTGGAATAAATTGGAAATATTGGCATATCTGCATGTATTTAGATTTAATTGTAAAAAAATATTAAGTATGTTAATGATATTGATCTTTTATTATTACTAGTATCGCCCAGTGGTCGAAACTTGACCACTTTTTTGCAAAGCAAAGTAATTGCCTTCTTGTAAACAAAATTAAATTGCAACACAGCAGCACCACTTGTGGCCAATATGCACCCAAATTAAAACAGTATAGTTGTACATAATGTCCATATTATATAACATGTTTGGTGCATTTATACACTATAGAAGTTGAGATAAAGCCTTCACTTATATGGGGTGAATCACAACATAAAAGCACCACCTATTGGGTGATATATTCCAACAGCTAATGAGCACCAATTTAATCTAACCAATTATTAATTGTACTTAAATTCTGCCTATTGGGTCATGAGATACTACAATATTTCCCTAACACATCATACACACACAGATAAATAATCATTTTCTAAAAATGAGCGAATCATGTTTAGGATATTTCAAAATGTATAAATTCATCGAAAACCAGAAGTCAAAAATATTCATAAATTCGATACTTTTTTTATATCATTTTATATGACAATGCCACCAACCAATTAATATGAACAAAAATTTAATCAATATTCAATCATGTTCTCAAAATGTGTAAATTCATCAAAAACTGGAAATTGAAAAATTTTCCAAATCTTATACCTTCTTCATATATATGCAGAAGATATAGTGATAAATCCACTTATTTAAATATAAGTAGTCAGTTTCAGTTAGTTGAAATGCATTATGTTTTAGCTAAAAAATGTGTCTTCAAGATTATATCATACATAAATTAGGGGGAAAAAAATAGAACTTTCGTAAATCAAATCCTTTTTTAATTTGCATATATGTTCAATAGCATAAAACTTCGATCTACTACTCATTCACTCATAATAATTTTTATCACTCTAATGGCCATTGCCTCTTAGAATGAAAAATCTATAGTTGGAAGTTTAAGAATGCCACATCGGCTACAAATTACTATGTCCATGGTTTTATTTAAATTTTAAGTAATTGCCAGATTTAACAACTTTCTTCTTTAGGATTTTTTTAATAAACAAGAATATGTGTATAAAATGGAAAAGTGCATAAAAAATAAAAGTATTTTAAATCACTTTCTGGACATCGTAAGAAAATAATTTTTGTATTCTACAAATTTGACCTTTCAAATGATACCACTTTCAACCCTCTACTCCTATAATAAATATGTTAAAAGTATACCACAAATTTTATGTTTGCCTATATATAGATTTAAAATTTTACTAGTAATTTTTTTAAAAAACATTTTCTAATATATTAATATATATATATATATATACATGATTTATGTTTATTTATCTACTCGTCCATGCTCCAGGTTTCATATATATGCTAACATAAAGAAAATAATTCAGTTTATTGAAATGCATTATATATATATCATTTATACGAAAAAAAAAAAAAAAAAATGTGTTTTGCTCTTATACTTCTTTCACAGTCATATAATCACATATACAATTCGGATGCATTATTCTGTGATGTGGCCCAAAATAATTTAATTTGAAATGCAATAGCTCCTTAAGAAGATTATTTCTTGGAATCCTGATATATATAATGTTAAAATTTTGCTCAGTTGCTATTATACTTTTGATTCTCAAACTTCTTATGCATAAATTACTACTAACTGGTTCTTCAAAAATATGAGCTCTAAATAATCTTAACAATATACTACTTAAAAAAAAAAAAAAAAAAATGTGTTTTGTGTTTCCACTTGTCCCATGGTTTGGGTGCAAATGTAACCCCAGTCTACTACATTCAAATATATTACATTAAAGGATTATGTAAGCTGATTGACAACCTTCATGAATCTAGGACTCTTTGAATTTTTAAAATATCTCATCTCATTACAGATTTGCAAACTTTTCTGTATGTCTCCAACTAGCACTTCACATTTTAAACTTTTAACATTACAATAAAACTTAAAAATAGATCAAAATATTAAGTTTCATTGAAAATTAAAAGACAAAATTGAAAAAATATATATAAATGATGCAGTTGAAATGTTTGGAACAAATGTAAACACCTTAGTTACACTTGTGATTACTTTCTTTCTCAAACTTTACCAAAACTGTGGAATGTAATTCACAAGTATAGCAATGGCAAAACTTTGATTTTTGAGAAGGGGCACTCTGTTGGAGAGGAATTTGTAAACAATTTTTGTAACCTCTTAACTATCACTGTTTTATATTTGTTTTGGTTTCCTAAAGCAAAATATAGTGAAGAAAATTGTAAACAAACAAATATAATGACTGTTAAACCCAAATTCAGCTTCGGAGTTGAGTTATAAGCTGAGGTATTTGCCCCATGGTTACACCTTACCCTACTTCACTTTTATATTAACAAATAATTTTAAAAACTGAATTTTGGGTTTTACAATATGAAACCATTAATCTCAAAAACCAGTTATTCAGAGTCGTATATTTAGTTGCCTACCTTCATATATATATATTTTTAATTCCTTTCAAAATATGCACAAAAAGCACATCAAAAAATAAGTTTTTAGCAAAAGAAAAATGATTACATATTTAAACAATAAAAGTTCTACTGGCAAAAAATAGATTTGTAATGGTTTTTTTTTTTTTTTTTTTTTGAATAAATTAATGAAATTATATAATCTTAAAAAAAAAAAAAAAAAGAATTAATTTATAAACAAAACAAATAACATGAATTTTCATAAAGAATCAACATGAAGAAAGCCTTAATTTTTCATTAACACTAAGTAGCATTTAATGTTTCAAAATCATTGACTAATCAGAATTTGAAATATTTCAATTAGGAAAAATTTTGATTTCTATGTAGAGTTGCTAAGTTTCCCAGAGATTCTTATACATTTCAAATTCTAAGTAACAGTTTATTCTGATTAGAATGATTTAAAAATTTTTATTTAAAACTTTTTTCAAATTAATTAAAAATTGATTATTTGATTAAAAAAAATTTTTAATTAATTATTATCATTATTATTTTTTTAAAAAATCAGAACCATATGCATTCTACATGTGGGTTGCTTTTATGAGCAACCAGTTATCCAGAATAGTCTTATATCAACCATTCTGGATAATTTGTTCCCTACTGCAGTTTGATGTGTTGAATGCTTTTAAGAAAAAGATGACTGAATGACCTTATATAGTTTTTCATGTTTCAAATTTCTATTTGTCATCGAAAGGTTAAACAATTATTTTTAATATTTTATATATATTCATAAAATATAGGAGAAACATCTTGAATAAAGAAGACAAAAATGTTATTAAATATAAAATTATATTCTATACATTTTTAACTTTACAAAGCAAAAAAATTGAAAGTGATAAAGCCGATAAAGCAATTTATTTAAAAAAGGCAACAAACAATTTAAAATAGCATGTTTCAGGTTTTTATACAGTTTGAATTGCTCCCTTGATTTTTGTAGTAGTTCCAGAGTGATTTGATTCATTTTCAAGAGCAGGTGATTCAGAGCTATCGCCATTATTTGAACCATTACATATATTTGGATGGAATTTTTCATCAGACTGCTCCATCGCGCAGCATGGTTTAACACAAGCTTCAGTTGGACTGATAGATATATGAGGTGCAGGTACAGAGAGTAATATTGTGGATTTTTCAGACTCGTCATTCGTACTGGGTGACAAATCTAACACTCCAACACTTGTTGAAGGTCTATCAAACAGTTCATCATTAGGTGCTGAATTTTTATCAGATCCAAGGATTAAACTTTTATCACTCAAATTAGTAGTTGAATTGCTGCTCTGACTAGAATTATAAGGTGGATGAATGTGACACAGACCTGGAGGAGCGCTTATTCTGGCCTAAAAAGAAATTATATATTTATTATGATATGTGTCATGTAACTTATTGAGTAAACGATTATATTTATTTATAAATATGAAAGAATTTATTTGCTATAGAAATCCCCGCCTTTTGGTGAATTTGAAAGAAATTTAGCACATATGCCTTTAGCACTTGGAAGGCGTCATTACATTATTAAAAAAGTTGCTCCTCTCCTCAATAGGGATAAAGAAAGGGTAGACTGTGCAATTTGGGAACTGCTTGAACTAGAAATTTGGTATGAAATTTTTTTTATTCAAGTTCATATTCACTATTGTATTAAAAAGTTGCTCAACCTCTTAAAACGGAACGACGGGAATGTGATGTACAATATGGATACAGTTTGAGTTAAAACCTTGATATTTGAGATTTAGTAAGAAAATTCTTCATTTAAGTTCTTAACTACACTATCAAAAAGTTTTTCAACTCCCTTAAAGGGGGTAAAGTGGGGTTAAATATGAGGGAGTATCCCATATGATATGCAATTTAGAAACTGCTTAAGCTTGCTATTTGGTGTGAAAATTCTTTATTCAAGTTCATATTCATTAAACTATTGAAAAAAGTAGCTCAAACCCCTTAAAGGTGGGTGAAATTAGGTAAAAAGATTGTGTCTGTTACAATTTGGAAATTGCTTTAGCCTTTCTAATTACTAAATTTAGTTGTCCTTTCTATCCTCCTACTGTCATATTTATTTTTCAGATGAGCCTGAAAAATACTAGGAATTTGAGCTAGTACAGACATAAAAGCAAATCTGACTGTTTTCAGGTTTTCTTTGACTTTCTCCAAAAATATTCCCCAAATTTATGATGTTGAAATATTCATTACTGAAATGACAACTGCTAACAAAAATTTATATATGAAGAGAATAAAATGAAGAAAATCAGTAAATAAAAATATTTAGAAAAGTCAAAAATTTCTTACAATGAACATTTTACACATTAAAGGATAAAATCAAAATTTTTATATCTTCTAATTTATTTTAATATATATTTAGGGTTACTGCCAGCTAGGACTGGGCTTTATATCGATGTAAAATAAAATATCAATTTAACCCTTTGAGTGCTGAATACTCGCGGCCTATGCGGTCCATACGGACAGCGCGGTTGGCGCTGACAATCGCCAGGGACTGAATACTTTTTCGCGTAGTATGGATCTCGTTGACGGTACACTGATCATTTTTGCCGGGCGCGTATTTGCGTCCATAGTCCATACTGATAACATCTGCTAAGCACGTATTTGTGTCCATAGTCCATACTGATAACATCTGCTAAGCGCGTATTTGCGTCCATAGTCTATATTAATGACTTTCGCTGGACGCATATGTGCGTCCATAGCACTCAAAGGGTTAACGCTAATATCGTTTATCCGATTTAAAAATTTCATCTTCCGTAAAATATCGATGCAGAAACATCAAAGCACGGGAAAATCTGATTCCAGACTAAACCGATTCTATGCTGGAATAATGCCAGATAGCTATTCATATTCATTCAACGGGATAACGATTTAGTCAAGCATGCACACTCATAGACAATTAAATCATAAAAATCTTGACTGAATGAAACCGCAAAAAATCAAGCGAATATTCATTTGAAATGCCGTTTCGATTTAGTGTTACGCAGGCGCACTGGGAAAAAGAGAATATTGGTTTAAAAGATGCATTCTTTCGATGAGCCATGATTGCGGTTTTAACGCATGTGCAGAAGCAAAATGAAAACCGATTCTGATTTCTGATACAAGCATTCCGGTTAAGTTTGGGTAGTTGAAATGGGATTATTCATTCATTCAAAATTCATTTGATTACAACAGATTTATTTTATCAATATTAGTATTTTCTTCTGCTATTTTTTGTTATATTTTTTGTCAGTTCCTATAATTTATAAATAAGAAATCCCAGTTTATGTCTATTAGATAAGTGAATTAACTATTATTTATTAATATTTTATGTAATTAATAATATTTCTTCATTAAATTCATTAATATTAGAACAGAATACGACATTGTCATATTGTCAAAAATAAATTAATTCAAACAACGGCGTTATTTTAGATATGATTATTTTAATATATAATTTTTATTTATTTGGAAGGTATGCGTATTTAAAGGGTATGGGTACTCGAAGGTATGGGTATTTCAAACAGTATGAGTATTTAAAAATAATTTTAAATGCTGTGAAAATTGATTTTTTTTTTTTTTTTTTTCCTCTTCAAATGCACCAAATTGTTCTTTCTATCAAATTTATTTCCCTATACTGAGTTAGCTATTTAAGTCTTTTTGTCTTTTGTAATATTTCATGTAATTTAATCTAAAATAAGTAAAAATTTTTAAATTTCAATAAAAAAAAATAAATCTCGTAAACTTTTAAAAAAGAATTATATTTAAAAAAATTTTAATTAAGAATTATATTTATTAGGAGATTCAAGGCACTAGAAATTTAATAACATGTGTAAAGCGCTTCTCTTAATTAGCAATTTTCTGCTGATACTAGCAATTTTGCAATTTATTCGCATGTAAGTGGGGCATATAAATATTTTAGTGCATTACAAAGTAGTACGAAATAGTAAAATTCTGAATTTATCAATTAGTTAAAATAATAATAATAAATTGGGGTGTTTTAAATGTTCTGAATGTTATTCATGAAATGTTACGTCACGAGTCCATATAATATAATTTGTGATAAAACAAAACTGCGCTATTTTAATTATACTGATGTATAAATTTTGAACTGTGGAAAATAATGAATAATTTTATAATAATTAGTATTAAAGCATTATATCTTTATCAGAAGGCTGTCTCTTAGACGGACTAAGAACATGATTTGACAAGAATTTATTTTACAGAGCAGTATTAAGTGTACATTTTTTATATAGAAAATATTGCTAGCGCTCGAATAATTTTATATCCGACTATATATGGAATAATGTTATAAGCAATACCATTATATGGCTCAACCTCATTTTTAAGTTTTCTACTTCCTGCGATTGAATTTAAGTTGCACCAAAATTGGAGCTGCCATACAACCACTCACAAGGGAAGTATAAATCAGTAAAATTCCTATTGAAACCAAACCAAGATTAAATTAAAAGAGAGGTCGAAAACATAGACTAAATGGCAACTTTTAAGCAACAATTCCCTTATGGGTTAAGATAAGACCCTAGAAAATTTAATCCCTTTTATGAAAATCAATGAAATATAATAAGGGGGGAAAAAAGCGTGGCACAGTGTCAGAGTGTTTGACTTGAGACGACAAGATCTTCAGTTCAATACCCGTCTCGGCAAATTTTGATTTTGATTTTTTTTTTTTTTTTTTCATAATACTAATATTTGGTTTATCTAAAATTAACAAATGATGGTAAAAAGTTAAACCATGAGGTGGTTGCAGCTACTTCAGTACCAAGTTTTGGTTCAAACTAACACCAAACTTTTACATTGTAATGCTGTACTACTGAGACATTAAACCCAACAAACTAACTATAAACCGTCTCTACATTCTAAAGAAAACTGCTAAAAGTCCTTACGTGTAGGGATTATATCCTACAATTGGTAACGCTGCATTAAATCGATATATCCTTTATCGGTATTTTAGACAAACGATATATCGATTTAAGAAATGTCAACATCGCTCAGCACTACTGCCAGCAATGGAAATTTAGTGATCCAAAAATTCACTGCAATTAAGATTTAGTGGTCCAAAATTATAAACTGATAGCCAATGTAAAAAAAAAAAAAAAAAAAAAAAAGAGAGAAAGTTTTTAAAAATCTGTTTTTAATGCAACTATCAAAGTTCTTTTGCAAAAATAATATAAATACTTTCATTTTAAGATATTCTAGACACAAACTGTATATTTTTATTTGTGAATCTGCATATTTTCCCCAATTAGTAATATAAAAATTTAGAATGGCCCCACTCCACTTTCTGAACATTTATTAGTTGTCAGACATTTAAACAAATTTCAATGATTGAATAATTCAGTAAATAATCAAAAGTGAAAAGTATGATAGGGTGTTACAATACTTTTCCTCAAGTTTGAATATTTGTACAAAGGATGGAAATGTATCTTCTTTCACGCACCCATGTAAAAGAATAAAAATTTTAAGCAAACAATTTCCAGTAAAATCCATTCTGCAGGAAAAACTTAAAACATATGTCAGTTTTATCTCTTTTAAATAATTTAATAAATTTTAAATGCAGTAGATCTTCTTTATAACACAAACCTGAAAACACATGATTCTGTGTTATATAGAATTTTGCATTATATAGATCATGTTTCCCACATCATTAAATTTATCTTGTAAACATGGCTAAATATGTCTGAAACATACTTAAAAAAAGTAGGGTATTTTTAAGTTACATTCCTTGGAATAGAAGTTAGGCAGATCCTAAATTTCATATTGTTAAATTTACTTTTAAAACATAGTCCAAATATGCCTGACCTGTACCAAATCATTCATTATATCACTCCTTTTCAATAAATAAATAAATAAAAGTTGTAAAAATTAAAATTTTTTCATTAAAAAATTCCAAATTACCATAATTTTGCATATATAACCTATAAAATAACCATATGTAATCTATAAAAAAACCCCTGACTTTGTATGTCCTGCGGGGTATCTATCGCAAACAAGGAGAAAATCAATACCGGTCTCATTTTTGTTTTGTATATTAACTTCTTTCAACAGTCTATAGAAATTGGTCATGTCTAAGTCACTACATCACTGTACATGCGCACGAAATTCTACTGTCGACAGCTAGTAATTGGTTGCTTGCGATCTGATCTTCCTAGCTATTAAGCTCCTGATATTGAGCCAGCTGTCTCTCATTCTTATCTTTCAAACAGTATGTTTACTAGCTGTAGAGTATATTCGTATTCTAGTTTAGCTATCATCTTGATTTATATAACAGTTATCAATGTCTTCAACTAAAAGAAAAAGTTATACAGTGGACTTCAAATTGAAAGTTATTTTGAAAGCCGAAATATTGGGGAATCGAGAAGCAGCGTGGCAATTTAGTGTTGATGAAAAAAGTGTTTGTGATTGGAAAAAGGGAAAAGAAAACATAGAAAAAATGGACAGATGCAAGCATTTTATGAGTTATTGTAACCCCTTCTGGCCAGAATTGGAAGAGAACCTTAGTCATTGGGTTAAAGTGCAATGAGAAGCAGGAAATACCGTATGAACTATTAAGATCAGGCTTAAAGCAAAAAAAACAATGGCTTCTGAAATGGGAATTGCTGATTTTCAAGGAGGCAGCAATTGGTGTTACCGTTTTATGCAAAGAAATAATCTTCATGTACGAATGAAAACGACAATTGGGCAAAACTTCCCGATAGCTGGCAGCAAAAAGTTGAAAAGTTTATAGACTTTTTCAAGGACTTAATTAAGAGTGAAATTTACAGTCATAATCAGATTATAAACATGGATGAAGTTCCCTTAGCGTCTGATTGTCCACCTAACAGAACAGTTGATATGAAATGTGCATCGACTGTATCGATTGTAACAACTGGTCATGAAAAAACAAACATGACAGTTGTACTTGCTTGCTGTGCTGACAGGAGTAAGTTAAAACCAATGATAATGTTTAAAAGAAAAACAATTCCTAAAGTAGAATTCCCACATGGGGTAATTATTTCCATCAATGAAAAAGGATGGATGAATCAAGAGACTATGATTAAGTGGATGGACGAAGTTTGGAGGAAACGAAAAGAGTCTTTTTGTAACTCTAAATGACTGCTCATTATGGATTCCATGAAAGCTCATATAGATGATGTAATAAAAGCAGTTTTTACCTCACCGAAAGTTGGAGCAAAATTAGCAGCTTTTCATGGTGTTTATTCAAAGTTTTGCACTTATTGCTTTCAAATGCCAGTTCTGTAGTATGTGATTGCAGCACTCGTGCCTACTTTGATCACTTGATGAAAGGCCGTGCCCTCTTTTGACCCAAAACAATTACTGTGAGTTCTAACTTTTTATGGTGTTTATTCAAATTTTTGTACTTTTTACTTTTAAATAGCTTTTATAGCTATTTGGGTGCTTTTTATAATAATAGTGGAAAGTGTTAATACTCTATGCAAACTGCAGACTTTTTGCACTTTTTTTTTTTCTTTTGGTGTGTGTGTGTGTTTCTAACTTATAAAAGATACTCTGATTTAATGAGAAAGGCAGTAGTTCAATGGACAAAATAAGAAAACAAATATGATGTTCGTAAGTACTTTTTCCAAATGCAAATTATATGTATTATTTAAAAAGCAAGCAGATCACCATTTTATTTTAAATTCTAAACTGATTTTTCTCCTAAAATTTTGTAAACAACAAAGTAAATTCAATTCCATAGTTTTTTTTTTTTTTTTTTTTTTTTAATAAATAGCAAAAATAAGTTTATAGAAATTTTAGGTGAGAAAATATCGCTCATGTTTAAAATTTTGGCAACATATGCTGATGACTTGGCAATAATTGTTGCCATGTCACCATGCTGGCATGAACCCTACTTATACTTGTCGTAATTATATCTTACACATTTATCTTTTTAATAATAAACAAATTAAATGTCCCTAATATGTTATACAAATGCAAAATAATATATAAAATATCTGAAAACAAAAACAAATTATGCCATATACATTTATAAACCCTACTAAAATTCATAAAAAAATAAATTACATAGTGTATTTGGAGAAAAATGTTAAAAGTCGAAACCAAAATTAACTACTAATTGATTAAGTACACTCATAATTAAAGCAAATTACTAAAATAAACAAAATAATAGTGCTAACAAAAACGAGAAAAAGAAAATAATAAACGTCTTCTCAGCTTTTCAATTTTAGCCGGTCAAACATACCTAATTTGATCACAATTTCTTCTTCTTCCCTTTTATTTCTTCTTTTTGATTATCCTAAATGAAGTTATAAATTATTTTTTATAAGTAATTTCAAGTATGACTTCTAAAGAAAAAATTCAATTTGCCAATGACCTGTTAAATCAGGAATTTTAGCATCAAATAATACTCTGAAAAGAGGGACTTTTGTAGTGAATGTCTTTAGACCACAATAGTTATTATTATTTTTTTTTTACTTATTACTCTTATAATCCAAAGGAGTGTAATGAATAAATATTTTATAAGTAGAAACATATCTATTGACATTATGAAAAAGGAAGTTAATTCTAAAAGACATAAAAAATTATTTAGAAGTTATGAAATACTTTACTGAGTATTTTTAAAAATAAAAAATATACAATCTGGTTATAACATTTGTTAAAATAAAATGATAATGTTAAAATAAAGAATAACATGCAATTATAACATTAACCGATATTTTATATTTAACGAGAATTATTTTATTCTGCAGATTTTCAATTATTATGGATATATTAAATCAACTTCGTCCTCCTCACCAATAATGAAATACTTTAAAACATCGCAAATTGAAAGTTTACAACCAAAAGTTGAAATTTCTGTTCTCTTTTGGGATATCATACCTGAGGTAAACCAGAAGCACTCCTTCGTCTAATACTTGGACTACCATGGCGTGTACTGTGTATTCTAGATAAATCTTCAAGTGGTATTTCCTCACAACTACTAGTACTACCACTATGCTGTCTAGGAGATGATTCTCGTGAACGAGACCCATGCCTTTTTGGAGATGATGGGCTACTAGAAGTACGCCTTCTCTCTCCAGAATGTAAACTTTTCTCTCCATCTGAACTGACTGATGAAATAGTTTCCCGCTTAAGTGCTGCATGTCCTGGAACTCTGTTGGAGGATGGAAGTAAAGGCCGATGGTGACAATGAGAAAGGCGAGGTGCACCAGAAACTGTTCTACCACGTAAACCAGTGTCTTGAGATTGACTTCGGTGCATTACTATTATAGATTAAATATTTTCATACTATTTGAAACATAACATTACAATTTTTTAACAAAAGTTATTAAAAATATCATTTCAATAATGTGTATTTTACTCTGATAATATAATTTTCATTTTCATAGATGTATACCTAAAATGATACAGTAATAATTATCAATCATAAAATTTTAATTACATTTCTAAGTTTTAAAAATTGCTCATAATAATTTTGAATAAGGAGGATGGGGGGGGGGGGGGGATAATGTTTTAGTCTATTTTCAAAAGATTTTATAATAGAAGTTTTTTTTTTTTTTTTTAAGAGAAATATCTTTAATGCAATATAATTGCTCAATAATAAAGCTCTTAAAGAGTGAGTTGGTATTCTATCACATTGCTGACAGGGCATCCACAAATTGCAATATTTATTATTCAGCCATATACATCAATGGATTTCAATTAATTTTGAAATAATCGATGATTTCACTACAACTAATGTATTAAAACAACTCCAGAACAAATTAAAAAAAAAAAAAACTCACTCTCTCTCTTTATATATATTATATAATTTAGCATAGGACCCCCCCTTTTTTTTATTAATCATAAACTTGATAATGATTAATAAGATTGCTTAAAAAGTTTTAACAAAATTAATCTGAAACAGCAAAAGTAATTTCATATACATATTAATAAAAAAAAAAAAAATTATATATATATATATATATATATATGCTTAAAATTAGCATAAAAATAGTTTTTTTTTTTTTTTTTTTTTTTTTTTTTTTTTTAACATTGATATTTAAGCATTTTTATTTGTAATCAAACAAAAATCCCAATAATTTAATACTTATTACATTTTAATAATTTCTTAAAATTACTTGACTTAACGATGATGTAAATTACCTTATATAATTGTATTATACATATTTTTTCTTTAATAAAATACAACACTTATGTTGTTAAAACACTTATTTAGAAATAAATGATCAAAATCATTTTGTCAAGTGATTCTGTAGATTTGGTTGTGCAATTCATTTTACCAATAATGTTTATGTTTAAAAGAAAATGAAATAAGCAACAATAGTTTAGAGATAACATCACAAGCTATGAAGACAATAGTGTCTCAAGTTTCTGCAAAAAAGTTGAACGAAAACTTTCATATGCTATTTCGTTACATTTCTACCTGCTCCACCAATATTGATATCAATACAAAAATAACAATGCCAAACATTTTATTTTTAGTTTGCCTTGCTCTATAAAATAACAGCTATTGTGTTCGCTTGTGTATCAAATGCTTCAAGGAAATATATATCTATTAATTTAGTACAAACACACACACACAAAGCAGAGGAAATAAAAAATCATATTAGAAATCAATAACCCAACAGATAAAACAAATTCAAAAGAAACAATCTACTAATGGTATATATCCCGTCTGATTGGGTTTCAAAAACGATCATCTGATAACAATAATTTTTGAATAAGTTGAAATATATAGGTAGAAGGAAAGAGAAAAGTAGGAATACTCTGGTTCTTCATAAATAAGGAAAACTTCTAGAACTAGAAAAAGACTTTTTATGCAAAACTGCAAAATTCATTGTTGGCTATGTATAAAAAAAAAAAACTTACGGAAATTCTGACAATCAAGTATATATAATTCCTCAACCTTGTTATAACTCTGTGAGATGTAAGCAGTACAAGTGATTTGAGTTACCATATTTATTTTGTGAAGCCTCCAGAATCAATGTTATTGATAATATTTTGATATGCTGAAAACTGTTTTGAAGCTTTAGATTACAACTGCAGCAAATAGCAGGTCATATGTTTTCTGCAAGACTTTGCTCCAATCCATATGGCCTATTAAACTGAATAACGGATGGTTACCAATTTTAACGACCATATCAATCCAAATGCATGGCTCCCTTAGCTTTCTTGGTATTGTTCCTGTGAATTAATACATATGAGGCTTGGTTAAGAAAGACTCCAATAAGCATGAATTCAGCACAGTCATTGCTTTCAAGGCAGCTATTGTGATGACATGGCAAACACTGCCACCACCCCACCCTGTACTGCCTGTACCAACTCTACACACGACTCCTGATGGTGATTTTGTTGAATGATCTTGTGTGTGTTGTCTGTATTCATATGTAAGTAATGTTCAAAGGACATTAAATTCTCTATCTTCTTTTTCTGCCCCTTTTTCTAGCAAAAGTAACTTTGCATTTAAACAGCAACTTTACACTGTGCAATATATATTAGAAAACCTATTATAATATCAACATAAGATATTGAAATGAAGATCGTGTGAAAACAGATAATTAACAAATAAAATATTAGTTACAAAAAAAAATTAGACTTGGGACAAAATGGAAAACCTAAAAGAAACATTTTTACATATTATAACATCTAACAGCTTATCAAATATACTTACAAGATGAATAATCTGAAGATTTGACAGAATGTAAACTGTGTCGTAGAGGAGAAGGGCAAGGTTGAATGTGATCAGGTAATTCCAATAATCGGGCAATTTGATGAAGTTTTCGTTGGCGAGCTTTCTGACGACCTTTACTTAATCTTTGTTTAGCTGCCATGCAACGGATATGATCATCAAACACAAATTTAGCAGCGAGTAAAGGAGATCGTATGTTTCCAGCAGCTATGCTTGATGGACGATGTATGGTAATGTGAAGACAACGACTGTCATCTTTATCACCAGTAACTTCAATGTCCTGTATTAAAAGATACAAATTAAGTCTAGATTTTTTAATGAAAATAACAGCATTAAACTAAAAATATCAAAATTTATATTATTATCCAAAGAATGAAGTTCAAAATATGTTGGAGAAAAAAACGTCTCATCCAGAAAAAAATCTGCCTGCTTTTTTTCGGATGAGACCACCTACAAAGCAACCTATACACAGGGGCGTAGTAATTCAAAAATCATGGGAGGAGCTCAAAAAAAAAAATTTTTTTTAATAACTTAAAATTAT
The DNA here is from genome assembly GCA_963930645.1 of Salticus scenicus. Lineage (NCBI taxonomy): Eukaryota > Metazoa > Arthropoda > Arachnida > Araneae > Salticidae > Salticus > Salticus scenicus. The sequence goes on along the minus strand of OZ005649.1, from coordinate 258,492,436 downwards.
TCTCAAGAAAATCAATAATTAAATGTTAAATTATATTCACTAATTATTAATTATAAAATATCATTAATTATGAACATTTATAAGACTAATTTTGGTTTTAAATGGGAGTTTCTTTCATTTAGAATTAAAAGGAAACTTTGCAATAACAAATAGGGAGGCTTGAGCCCCATGAGCCCCTCCCTTTCTTACGCCCCTGCCTACATGGGACCACCTACAAAGCTACCTTTTTTAGCAAAAATCCATTGAGTTTTTGATAAAAGTTATTTATTAGTTATTAATTACACTTATATACTCTTTATTAAACAAACCCTATACTTTTAAGATGAAAGCCACTAAATATTTTTCAAGAATTTAGTATTGTGTATCAAAATTACATCTCAATAGTTATTTCAATCTCAAATAATAATTTTCAATGCAATAGAGGCTTGAAAATTTTTAATATGCAGCCTATCTAGATGACTAATGTTCTTCAACACAAAATTATTTAAGAAAATTTAGGAAATATACAAACTTGCAAAAATCCAACAAATTTGGCTATTCCCCAGCCAACTCGTTTGTTATCAGGATCTACCAAAATTAACTGTAGAGGATCTATAACCATGAAGCCTTTGATCTTTTGGCCATCTTTGGTAATTACTGTGCAGCTTATTAAATCACTGTTATCTAAAATTATAAATATAAATCCCATTATACATAATATACAGCAAAAATATTTTCAATATACATAAACAATATATGTATTTAGAATGCAATCAGAATTTAATTACATGTTATCAAATTTCCGATCTGTAATTTTTCTAATCGAAAATACTTCTGAGATTATAATTTACACGAACATACAAGTTTAATATATTTAATTTTAAAACTGCAATAAAATGTAAATTGAAAAACTCAAAGCTTTTTCAATAGATTCAATTTAAAATTCTTACATTAAATTTAAAAATTTGACTCATAAAATCATTTAATCCTTTAGAAAAGCAACATGTGTAATTTTTTAATTAATGATCTGTAATAAAAAAAATAATAATAAATAAAATCTGAAATACCAGAAGATAAACACTAAAAAATTGTGACAAAGTTCATCTTTACATTACTACCTAAAATTATATATATAGAAGAGTTTTAGTAAAATTTTCATTATATTTTTCATTTATATATTCATTTATTACTAGCAGGCTTTGCCCGCTTTGTTGGTCACTATATTTATTAAATGAATTAAAAAAAGAATCAATATTTTTCATACCGTTCTACAAATTAAAACTAAAAAGAAAATACATTGAAATTGCTTAAAAACTTCGCTTCGGGGCTCGCTGACTTCGGCAGAGACTTCACTGCAACGTCTTGGTACTGGATAATTTAATTTATAGAAATGTCAATAATACAGGAAAAACTACATTAGTCACTTTCTTTTTGATAACAAACAGTACGGGAAAACACATAATATTTTACATGGAGAGATTTTGTATAATTAGACCAATTTAAAATAATGCTTTTCCTTTTTTTCCCACTTGCAGGGATGTATCCAGAGGGGGGGGGGGGGGGCTCCGGGGGCTGTTTCCGGTAATATGATCTAAAGCAAGCATTATTATCTAATTAGAAAACCACATATATATATTGTTTTCTTCTACACACATAACAAGAGAAAAAAGTATTGGATTCGGAAACTTTTAGACTTTCAGTTTTCAATGTATTTACATGCTTTTAGATGCCTTGAACACCATTAGACTATTTTTGGAAACTTAGATATATATATATAGGGGAGACCCGTGTACCTAGGGCCATCATGTACCTAGGGTCACCCTACTATTTTAAGTTTTAATACTCAATTGGGCAAGTAACAACACCAATTGCTACTTTTACAACTACTTTGGAATTTCTGAGGAGAAAGTTTTGACAAATTACACGTAGAAAACGAATTTACATGGTTTGAAGTAAAATTTTGCAGCTCATCTCTTTTGCAATTTTACAAAAGCAAGTCAAATATTTTTCTTTCATTTCTAGTTGTCATGTTGCATGACAATGTTTTTTTCTCATTAATTCATTTCAATAATTTCGTTTTAGAAGAAAACTTTAAAGTATTCAATTAAAATAATCGTTTGTTCTTATTTCCTTTTTTTTAAATTAATTCGGCTTATGAATAACTTTAAAATTTAATTAAGTACAAAATTATTTATTTACTTGCCGTAATTGGTTATTAATTTAATCATTAAACTTGTCATTCTTAGCATCTTAAACGCATTTCGGCATTTAATGATCTGCGAAAAGATTTTCGTAGCGCGCAATCTCTTTGGTTCCGTTTTGCAAAACCAGATCGTAATTTTTCTCTCTCAGCCATATTGCGTCATGTTCCCGATTGTCTTGCGGCGCGTGCATGCGTTCAAATGAGAGCATTGCTTGTCACGTGATCGAGTTAAAATTTCTCTCTAGCTGATTAGCGGATGCTGGTGGCTTCGCTTGCCGCAGATGATCTTCACTTACGTTTTGGCTGCTGTAATGTGAGGAAGTAATTAATTACGCGGGGCGCAGTCATTCGTTTGAATGACGGCCGCGGCGCCCGTTCCTAAAGTTTTTTTTTTTTTTTTAATACATAAAGACTTTTTTAATCCATGTCAACTCCGATCATAATATAATATTGAAAATAATCTATTAATAAATAATAAATGGTTTTCATGTACTCTTTTGAATCTGAAATATTTAAGAACAGATGTCTCGAATCAGCTGCTACTCTTCTGAAGTCGTCTCTTTTAATAAAATGAAATCTACAATAATGAAATTCACTCTCCAAAATGATTCTCATCTTTTTCTTGACTCAACAGTTAATCAAGTAAGATTGTTTTTGTTTATACATTTTGATCCGGGAGCCTTTACTGATGGCGTCTAGACAAAATCTACAAAATTTACGAGTGTTGTTGCGAACACAATGAATGTTGACTTTTTATTTAAATCTTTCCATTTTTGCATCTCAGTACCATAAAAATAACTTTATTCAAGTTTTCCAACACTATACGAAATATCCAATTCAACATCACCAATCTTTCAAGATAATTATAATTAAAAGAACATATTTCAGAATCAACGGCCATATCTTAAAATATTTACAGTAGTGGACAAATTTGTGGAAACCTTTTGAAAAAAGTTGATTTTAGTGGTTTGATGTCTAATAACACCACTTTTTTTTTGTACCAATACTATAAAATTGTGTATCATTGGAAAGGTAATTTAATCAAGATTGTAAAGCAATAATATTTCAGAATAGTTTTTTAATAGAACAGCATTTATAAAGAAGAAAGATGATATACATAGAAAAAATGAGATACACAAAAATTTTCACCATACCAGTTAATACTTAGTTGGGTAACCTTTAGCCTTAATTACAGCCTTACAGCACTTTCCCATGGAGTAAACCAACTTCTTTAGTTCTGCAGCTTTTATAACATGAAACCAAGATTGAATTATTGCTTCTTTTCAAGGGCGTATCCAGAAAAAAATTTCGGAGGGGGCCCAACTTTCACTAAGATGTTGGTCGTGTACCCGCACATGTACACACCAAGAGCGTGTACGCTAAAGTTTGTCCTCCCCCCCCCCCAATCACCTTAACTTTAAGAAAAATATAAGTTGTTACCTTAAGCTTCATATCTAGGCATAGTAAAAAGGTTATGCGCTATAAATAAGATCAGTTACAACGTCGCATGTCAGTAAACAATGGAATTAATGTTCCTAAAATCGGAAATGGCAAGAAAAGATTTAATGATAATAATAATTCTAAAAAGTGCCTTGGGCCTAAAACTGATGGAACTAGTCCTTTAAAATACATGTCTCAGCTAGAGAGTTCTTTAATCCGTGATGTCGTAAACCACTGACAAACGGAGAAAATCACCAAAAACTGGACTCATGGTAGTCCGGTTAATAAGGAGTTGAGCTCGTAATTGAAGGATTGAGTGATTGATACTGGAGCCATCCAAATACGGTCATGTAGATTAATGATATCAGTTGCACGTAAAATCCGTTGTGTCCTCCATGTTTTGTAAATGCAATAGCTCGGGTATACTGAAATTTGGGGAAGCACCTTCTCCGTGGAGGTTTTAAATTGTGATGGCACGATTCCGGATTACCCTAGAAATGGATTCCAGACCGTTGCTTTAGCTTTAGTGCAATGTTAAGTCCATTCAAATTTAACGTACCAAAAACTGGCTGACGTCGTAATTCAGTGGCGCATGATTTATGTGCCATGCACAACCATGTTTCAAATACTTTTCGTTTTTTTTTTTTTTTTTTTTTTTTTAGATATAGCTTCTTTTTAATACAGCCGAGATATATCTTTTCCATAAAAAGATAAATCTAGTGCAGCTACGCTATCTGCTGGGCGATATACCCAAAAATCTTATCAAAATATTTATATCTAAGTTTCCAAAAAATAGTCTTATGGAGTTCAATGCATCTAAAAACATGTAAATACATTGAAAACTGGAAGTCTAAAAGTTTCCGAATTCAACGCATTTTTCTCTTGTTTTGTGTGTAGAAGAAAATAATATATATACATGGTTTTCTAATTAGATAATATTGCTTACTTTAGATCATATTATTGGAAACATGAGGACCTGTGTGCTGGCGTCTACTAAACCGAGATATATTACATGTCTATGTTGGGCAAACACATTGAGGTCTTCTTATATGGCTTACCGTTTATCGTGTCTTCTACAGACCCTGGGGCCATGGTTATACGCGTTGTAGTTGTTGAAAATCTTCAGGCATGGCGTACGTATCGAACTGTCTAGCGTTTCTAAATGTACCCAGGGTGTGTATCAACAAGGTGTCTCATGTGACACAGCGTATCTTCAACTGTGGCTGCACGTCATTATTGGTTATCGTTTGGAAAGTTACCGGTGAAGCGATGGCCCATCATCCCGTTCTACATCAGACTAAGATATGTCTGCTTTATGACGATTGTAACAAAGATGTTTACATAACGTGTTGGTTTTTTAAGGCCTACCTTTCATCACATGTCTTTCTGTAAAGTAGATTTTATATTGGCTGTTTTATGTTAGAAAGGAATGAAGAAAGGAAGGAATGGAAGGTATACTACGTGCATAACTGACAAAACCAGAAGTTCCATTTGCAACTGTGATCTTTGTTAATGACGAATCTTTTGTCTCAAAGGAAGGAATTAAAATGCTATTTCTGGCAAGAGAAAGGAGACACATTACAGGGTTCAACAATAAGTATCATAAAGTTCTCTTTTTAGTGTTTTTTACAAAAAGCTAATATGCATTTCGGCAATTTGGACTTTACAAGACAGAAAATTGCTGATAAATAAGGTTTCACAAGCAAACAAATTAACAACAACAAAAAAAAAGATATTGTGGAGAAAAAATTCATTTTTTTACATTTTTTTTCTGGTCAGAAGAACATGAAAAAAGTTATCTCAGAAAATTTCGGGGGGGGGGGGGGGGGGGGGGGGCTCGAGCCCCCAGAGCCCCCCCTCTGGATACGTCCCTGCTTCTTTTAATTGGGTTTTATTGCTGGGTTGCTTTTGTCTAACAAGCTTCTTTAGCCGGCTCCATAGATTTTCGATTGGGTTAAGGTCTGGGCAATTCCCAGGCTATTCCAGCAGTTTAATATGATTATCTTGAAACCACTTCTTGCACACACCAGCAACATGACATGGAGCTGAATCCTGTTGAAGTATAAATGCATCATTATCTTGGAAAAGATCACGTGCAGAAGGCAGCAGCTTGGACCCAAGTATTTCATTTATGTATCTTTGGGCATTTATATTCCCACCGATCACGCCAATTCTGCCCACACCTCTTGATGTCATACAACCCCAAATCATAATACTGACTGGGTGTTTCACAGTAGGTGTAATGCACTCAGGATGACATCTTTTTCAATTCTTCTCCATACGTATTTTATGCCATCACTACCAAACAGGGAGATTTTGGTCTCATCACTCCAAATTACACTGTCCCATTGTTCCGTTGTCCAGTTAACATGAGCTTTAGCCCAGTTTAATCTTTCAACCTTTGTTTCTGAGCCAAAAATGGCTTTTTTTGTGGAATTCTAGCGTTTAGACCAAATTTATGCAGTCTGCGCCGAACAGTCCTTGCACTTACTGTCACATTGCATTGCAACATTTCCCCTTGTATACACCGAGATGATTTTTTTCTGTTACCTAGGCACAGTCTTTTAATTATTCTATCATCACTTGCTGTTGTGCACCTTTTTCTGCCTTTACCAGTCTGGTTTTCTAATGACTGAGTCTCCTTGTACCTCTTCAAAAATTTAGAAATGCCACCTTTGGTTAAGTTTTCCCCAATATTTCTTCTAATTTCTTCATAACTGTAGCCTTGTTCACTTAATGTTACTATTTTACATCACTTCCTAGGTGACCAGTCAACTCTTTGTGCCATTTCTTTAATTTCATATTGAATTTTTTTTTTTTTTTTTATTACGTTTTCACAAGCTCACTAGTAAATCAAAAAGCACAAAACAAGAAACCAACTTGTTAGCAATTACAATACACACTGATAAATGTTCTGTGACATGTTGCCTCATTTCCAAAACATTACCAGAACAATATGACATCTGATTGGCTCTGTTAACACTCATGCTCATTGGCTACATTCAAATGAAGAACAGCTACTTCCTATAAACGTAAGCAAGCTGTGCTTCTCCTTTTTCTGGTTATTTGGCTATAACTTTTGATATAATACAGATAATTGAACAACTGTTATTGCTTTACAATCTTGATTAAATTATCTTTCCAATGATATATAATTTTATAGTACTGGAACAAAAAAAAAGTGGTGTTATTAGACATCAAACCACTAAAATCAACTTTTTTCAAAAGGTTTCCACAATTTTGTCCACTACTGTAGTTACTGCAATGAACCACTTCTTCATACTAGTGTATAAGTTTGCTTTTTATATTGAGCAATAAATGAGATACTTAATTAGTCCTCTCTGCCTGTGGATTTTTTAGCGGACAGCATTCTGAATGAAGTTACCAAAACTTGTACCTAGATCCACATAGGTGCCTTGTACCTAGGGCCAATGTGTTTGGACCTTTTAACACTTTCGCAACCGCATGTTTTTGTCTTTTTGACAGTAAGGTCCGCCTGTGGGCGCTTTTCTCATAAGTTACAGTTTTTCAAAACAAAATTTTCCGTATTCACATTTATATTACAAATGAATATGCATTATAATCATACTCTCTCTAATCAAAGTGTTTGCATCCATAGTATACTGACTGTACAAATATGAATATTGTGTATATTTTTTAGAAACAAGTAACATACAAATTGCAAAAGAAGCGCCCACTGGTGGAGTTTTATATTTTTAAATGACGTGAATTCTACATCAGCGGTCGCGAAAGTGTTAAGAAACTGATAGACGATTTGGCCAATTTTTAATATTGCAGAGTATCTTAATATGCACAATAAAAAATTTAACTGTAAAATGCATATTAAGATACTCTGCAATATTAAAATTTGGCCAAATCGGCTATTATAATGGTTATGAGCGTTTGCTAGAGAGCAGCTCATGCATTGTGTTTTTTTTGTGATGCAACTTTGGTGAAGGGTTTATTTAAGATGACTGTTAACGTTTTACCTGGAATTGAGAAACTGAGTACACAACTTGGGTAAAGGATATAAGGTTTGTTCTAATTGAGAAAAATGTGTGGGATATTGTTGCTGGAACGGAGACTCTGCCGGAACCCGATGAAAAAGGGGGAGTTGCTAGTAAAGGAAGCATAAATGATTTTAAAAGTCGATTTCGTCTGGCTTTATCTACGATATATTTAAATATTACTCCTGAGTATCATGGTCTAATAGATAACTGTACGTGTCCTGTAGATGCCAGGAAAATATTAAAGGAAAATTTTGTCAAAGATTCACGGGCTTATCATATGCGTCTAGTCAATGACTTGTTTAATTGCAGAATGAAGTCAGGTGAATCGACAAATATTTATGCTCAGAGGTTATCTAAAATTGCTGAAGAACTTAGGCAAATGGGTCACCCAATGGATGACACATATATTTGTTACCAATTTTTACAGAATTTGTCTTCTAAATTTGAATCGTCAG
>OZ005649.1:258423068-258484149 GCA_963930645.1 Salticus scenicus | reverse complement strand
CGTCAGTACAATATATACTGCGATGGCATGAGGGTTTCGAATTTAAAAAGATTGTCACTGAGATGATTGCTGAAGAATCACGTCTTGAGTTGAGAAACTCTAATACTAGTCATCGAATTGAGATCCAAAATACAAGTTTTAATGCTAAAAGTTCCAAAAGTTTTTCCAATGTTAAATGTTATTGATGTGGACGTCAGGTCACATAAGAAAGAATTGTCACGTTACCTTACCTAAACAGCCTGTAAATGACTTTAATACTTCATCTCAAAATGCCTCCAGAAATAAGCCTTTGTCACCTGTAACTAAGAATAAAACTAAAGCCATCAGCCGTAACTTTTCTTCTAAAAATTATTTTATTGCTCAGGCAAATTTTAGCAATGTGGATGATGATAGCTGTTGGGCATTTGACACAGCAGCATCTCACCATTTTTGTAAAAATATTGAGTATTTTTCAGATTTTACCTCCATAGAGGGTGAAGATTTGTATGTTGCAGTTGATTGTGTTGGTTTCCCCATTGAAGGGGAAGGTACCGTAAATTTAAGTTTTGATCATGGTAATTCATATGTTTTGAAAAATGTTCTTTATTCCTCTAAACTTCGAAAGAATTTAATTTTGGGACCTGTAATGGACTTAAATGGGGCTAATTTTTCTGATAAAGGTGGTAAAATTGATGTGGTCGGCAAAGATAATAAAAGAATCTTTTCTGCTAAACTAAGTAATGGTGTGTATAATGTTTATCCTAGAATTTTGAATAAGAATGAAGGGCAAGTTACAAATGTTGCCAATGCTTATAACACGAACTGTAATGGTATTGAAGCATGGCATGCACGTTTTGGCCATATAAGCCCAGATTTGGTCATTCATACTAGCAAATGTAACGGTGTAAAAGGCCTGCCTAAGTTAAAATTTTCAAAGTTTTTATGTGAACCATGTCGCTTAGGAAAGCAGAAAAGGATTCAATTTAAGTCGTTTAACGGTAAAATGTGATGGTCCATTAGAAAGAGTTTTTATGGATATTTGGGGTCCTATCAAAATTAATAGTTATAGGGGGGAAAATTATTTTTTATCAATTGTTGATATGTACTCCAAGAGAACTGCTATCTATCCTTTAAATGACAAATCACAAGTTTTTTCAGTTTTTGTTCGCCACATTGCTCGGGCTGAAAGGTTATTAGGTAAAAAGTTGAAGTTCATTCGAACTGACAATGGTAGCGAGTTTGTGAACAGTGATTTTAAAAGTTTTTGTGATGTGAATGGTGTTGTTCATGAATTGATGAACACATATTCTCCAGAACAAAATGGGGTTTGCAAGCACCTTGACCAAGCGGCCTTAAATTGTGTAAGGGCAATGTTGGTGAATAGTGGTTTACATATTCGTTTTTGGTCTGAAGCAGTTCTTTATTTTGCGTACACGTGGAACAGAGTGATTCACCGTGGAGAAAAGAAAACCCCTTTTGAGCTGTATTTTGGACATAGACCATCAGTTCGACACTTGAAACCTTTTGGCCTTGTTGTGTATGCTGGTGTCCCAAAGCAGAAATGTCAACATAAGCTTTCGCCAAAGTCCCAGAAGGGTGTGTTACTAGGATATGCTCTTAGGACGAAAGGCTACCGAGTGTGGTTACAGGAAGAGTACAAAATCATTGAAACCTTGAATGTTTCTTTTGGTAATAAATTGTACGGTTGTGACAGTGGAGCTGTACTGGGCACCTCATCTTCTGATTTGGACTTGCTCACCGATGGTCCAGTTGATTGTGCTAAAGCCGATCCTGTTGACATCATCGTGCAGAGCGAGCCCGAAGAGGTTGATGAGGATGTTCTGGAGGGTAATGTTGAACCTGCTAGTCCCCTTGCTGAGACCCAATCTGAACTCACGTGGCGACGTAAAGCTGTCCCTAGACCCACTGGAAAACGTGTGGATATATATTATTATCCTAATGGCTCTAACACAAGGTTAAGATCTCTTAATGATGTCCAAAAGTTTTGTTTAAGTAAAAGTGTGGTGTTTAACCCTGATTTGTTTGATTTTTCTGGTGCAAATTTGTTTGAGGGGTTGGTGAATCAAGCTGTCGTACCATCATCTCAATTGACTAAGTTTAAAAGAAAACGCAGGCGTAAAACAAAATGACTAGACTTGTCTATTCCAAGAACGTTTAATCAAGCAATGAAATCTCAACAACAGGCTGAATGGAAAGTTGCCATGGACGAGGAGATGAATAGTATGGAAGAGCGTAAGGTTTGGCACTTAGTTGAACTGCTGAAAGGTAAAGTTCCTTTGGGAAATCGTTGGGTCTATGCCTTAAAGAAGGACGAGCATGGAAACATTGCACGCTTCAAGGTTAGACTCGTGGCACAAGGTTTCCGTCAAATTAAAGGCGATACATACGATGAAACCTTCTCTCCTGTGGTAAATTTTTCAGTAGTCTGGTTTTTCTTTTCACTTTTAGTTTCAAATTTAAAATGGTTTAATACCCAATGCGACGTTAAATGTGCCTATTTATATGCTCCATTAGATGAGGAAATATATATGAGCCAACCTCTTGGGTATGTTGTTCAGGGCAAGGAGCATCTTGTATGCAAACTTGACCGAGCACTGTATGGCTTGCACCAAAGCGGACGCTTGTGGTATATATAAATCGTGTTTTGTTGGACCTAGGTTTTGAAAAATTTAATTGGTGCAATTGCACATATAAATTTAAAGATTTTATTGTTTTGATGGTCTATGTTGACAACATTGTAATTTTTGGAAAAAGGCAGGTTCAAATTGATAATATAATTAAACGTTTGGAAGGCAAGTTTGATTTAAAAATTTTGGGACAAACTCAAAAACTTTTGGGGGTTGAGTTTTCATATGATAACGGTAATGTACAGTTATATCAGTTGTCATATATTAAGGAAGTTTGTGAAAGATTCAGTTCATTCCATATTCCTGTGTCTTCTCTCCCAATAGTTAAAGGGATTAAATATTCTAAGAAAGACTGCCCAACAAACCAGCAAGAAACTGATGAGATGACTAAATTTCCCTATAGGAGTGTTTTAGGATGCTTGTCGTTTATTTCGAATAGGACTCGTCCGGATATAGCTTACGCTGTCAATATCTTTAGTCAGTTTCAAAGTAACCCAGGTCTTCCCCACTGGAATGGTTTAATAAAATTGCTAAGATATGTGTCATATACCAAACAGTACAAACTTAACTTAAAATGTCATAATTCTAATTTAATAGCTTATTCAGACGCCGACTTTGCCATGAACCGGGATGATTACGTGTCAATGGGTGGACAAATTGTTTTTATTGATGAAAGTCCCATTTCTTCGAGGACATTTAAAGAAAGTGGAGTAAGCCTTTCCACTATGGAGAGTGAGTTCGTGGCTATGTGTGAATGTGTTAAGGAATTGATGTGGCTGGACCACATATTAGAGGATTGTTATAATTTTGGTATAATTCCTGGTTCACATACTCCTCCACTTCTCCTTGCAGATAATCAGCCGGCAATTGATTTCACGAAGTCACCTATAGAAAATAACCGTTCTAAACATATAAACGTAAAATTGTTTTTCATATGCGAGTGGCTGTTTGAGGGATTGTTTAATCTTAAATATGTTTCTAGTCAATCTAACTTTGCCGACCCATTTACGAAGTCCATTACAAAATTTAATTTGAATAAATTTATTGATAAGGTATTTTTGAGAGATAATTAAAATTAAAAGTAAAGTTTAAAATTGTATTGTAACTGAATTTAAATTTTCCCTTTTGAATACATTATTCATGTGTTTAAATTTCGGGTTTATGGATCCTATCAAAACCATATTTCTTTCCCTTTGGGTTTTTTTTCTATTTCTCATTGCCAATGTGGTGTTTTGTATTTGTACATTTTTTAAATGATTTGGTGTGAATGGTTAGGCATGGGCACTCATGTACGTATGTGAATGTTTTATGTGTTCATCTATATCATTGTATATATTTCATCTAAATGTTTATTGTGTATTAATTGTATATATATATATATATATATATATATATTTCATATAAAGTGCTTAATTATGATATCCATGTTTTCTTAAGTTTGCAATGAGAAAGGGAAAATTGTATATATATTGTTACTAATGTTTTTGAGGATTATTTTTAGTGCATCCTTGTTAAGAACGGACTTTTGGAGTGGATCATACTGGAGAGCTGCTTATAATTCTTGTATATATGTATAATGTTATTAATATTTTGAAAATTGTTTCTAGTGCATTCATGTTTTGAGATTCTATTGAAGAGCTGTCATTCTGGATGTGGTAACATTTTTTTTTTTTTTTTTTTTTTTAATCCTGGCAACTAATTGTTTTCTTGAAAAAAAAGCAACATGGAGGGGAGAATATGTTGTAATTTTTATCCATGTTGTTTTTATTTTATTTTATTTTTTATTTTATTAAAAACTGTAATATTTAATTATGTTTGGTTAATTAGATTTGAAGAATTAAATGGTAATAAAAGGTAAAGGAATTGACGTTAATTTTTTTCAACAGGCAAACGTTTATATATTGTTTACTTAGTGTAAAGTCAACTTAAAGTTTTAAAGTAAAAGTTTAATTAATAAATAGTGTAATTGTGGTATGGAATATTTATTCATTACATAGTTTAAACTTTTATTGAAAACATTTCTTATTAAAGGGAAACATATTTACTTACGTTTTGGTCAGAAACTTTATTTTTAATAAGTTCCGTTTGTGTTTACATTGGAAAACTATAGCTAACGATGATCGGTTAGTTGCTCACTGGTTTCCTAACATCTTTTACTGGTCTATCTACTTAACTGCACTATTGCCGATTGCAGATACTAGATGGCAGTGCGGTCACTTGTTTTAGCGAACTGCCATTGGTTATGTGTTCTGATCCGTTGATCAGTATTTAAGAACTTGCTGGCGAACGATGCAGGGCAGTTCTTCAATGTTTTGACTTGTGTGTAGCTGTCTGGTGGATCAGCTTTAAGATGCTCGTTCTTTTTATGTCCAACCGGTAACAATGTTTATTAAATGAAATTCATCTTACTCCTGTCGTCGTGTAGAGTTTTCCGGTGGTTGCAAAGGTCGTAAGTTGTTTTACACTTGTTAAGTTTTTCTTGTAGAAATGTTTTTCAAGAGATGTTTAGTATCTCGTTGGCTTCTGGCACATTGAGTCGCATGTAGTTCGTTAGACTCTGGGCTAACGTGGTCGTGTTGTTTTTGTGACTCTGTTGTTTGTTAACCTTAGTTGACATCGTTTTGGCTTTATGGCATGTTAAGTTTTATGAATATATATATATATCGTAGTTGTTTTTTTAATGATGAAGTTAAGTTTGAATTATGCTTTCGTTTAATTAATTAAAAGTTTATTACCGTTGAAGTTTTTCCTGTTGAGTTTTGTTAAAGTTGGAAAGAGTTTAATATAGTTAAAATTACAGAAGTTTATTTTGGTTGAGATAATAAGAGTCGTTTATGAATGTTGAAGTTTTTTTGAAGTTTTTGTTAAGTTTTTATGAAGTTTGTTTTTTTAAAGTTGCTGGTCAACATTTGTTAAAGTATCATTTACCAATATATATTAGTTTCCATGGATAAAACATATACTAATGTTGTTTGTTGAAGCTAATACTAATATATTGTTGTTGAAAAATTGTTTTTACATTTGTTAAGTTTTCAATCTAATAAATATAGTTGTTTCTTAAAACTTGTCCTCATTATTTGGGTTGCATTTTTCTAGATATACATTTGAGACAGCTTAATGCATTTTACAGTTAAATTTTCATTGTGCATATTAAGATACTCTGCAATATTAAAATTGGCCAAATCGGCTATCAGAAGCACAGTACAGTCTGTAGTAATTGGATGCTGGCAAACCCTGGTAAATCAATCACTATATATGATGTTGCTGAAAATGTTGGCAAGTTCTATCCGTCGGCCTTTACTCCTGTAAACATTCTATCAGGCTTTTGTGTATCTGGCATGTGGCCAATGAATTAAAACACATTCACTGAGGATGAACATTTAAGTTCAAATGTGACTGAAAGACAAAATCCCTCCATAAAAAAATAAAAATAAAATAAAAATAAAAAAAGATTTTCCAGGAAGAAAGTGAACCAACAATGGTAGAACTGGATGTCTCTGTTTCATGTCCTGTTGAAATTTCAAAATCTTCAACATCTAACATCTTTTCATGTGTCATGCTTTAACAGGTACGAACCTAAGCAAAACCTCCCACATCAAAGAAAAGATATGACCGAAAACCAGAGAGATCTAGAAATCCAAGAGACACTCCAGAAAAAAAAAAAAGGGAAAAATTTCGTGTTTCAAATTAAGGCAACACCATGATAATTATTATATGATAAATAAATATATTACTTGATATTGTTTCTTTTATAAAATACATGTGTATATGCTTATTTTCTATTCATTACAAAGTGAAATCTAAATTTGAGAGAATGGCCCTAGGTACAACGAGGTCTGGCCCTAGGTACAATGAGGTCTGGTCCTAGGTACAGTGAGGGTGTTGTACCTAGGGCCACGACTGAAGTTTTTTAAAAAACCTTTCATTTGTCGGAATTTATTATTTTAGGTATTTATATTAATCCCAATGGGTCAGCCGATTTTTCAGATATTTGTAATTTATTGAGTTTATGTACGAGGTCCCTTCATTCATTTAGACTTTTTGGTGCACTGACTACCACAAGCTGTTTTAATGATAGTGGCAATCCGTCAGTTAACCTGTCCAACAAAAATTTAGGTTCTAGTGGTCCCACTTGGAGCTTTTAATGATAATAATCTATAACATTGTCACCCTGTTTAAATAAAATACTTGAAAAATCATTTAAAGATTTCTCTCCCGGTATGGTAAATTCCTCATTGAAAATTTCTACTAACTCCTCCCAGTGCATCATATTTAAACTATTATTAACATAAACTGTGAGGGCTCTCCCCTTTAGAAACCTTTGTATATTTCTAACCTTCCAAATTGCATCTTTTTTAGTTTCCTCACACCACACGTCAAAATATGTCAACCACGTGATCCATAACATTCCATTTTCAGGGCAAAATTCAATAAGAACATTTTCTTCTTTTACCTGGTTATTTGTAGAGGAGGAAGAGTTATTTACCTCACTTAAATTATCCTGCTCTGTCCTTACATTGAAATTTGTAGTTTCCCCATTTATAGCCTCCGGGGGATACACGGGATCTACTGGGGGGTCGTTTTTGGACATCTTAACTTTTATTTTTTAACCTCAAATTTAGAAAATTCAATTTTTTTTTATGATTATTTTTAAATATTCTAGCTTACTGAGTTTTTTTTTTTTTTTTTTTTTCCCAAAAGAAATTCAACCTTTATTAAATATATTCAAATTTCAAATAAAAATTCAGAAAATCACACAAAATTTAACCCTTATGAAAATATCAATTTTTTAAAAATAATCATGCAGAAAATTAAAAACCAAAAATAATTTATATAATCCTTAAATATAATAAACTTTCATTATTAAATATGGTAACTATGAAAAATACTCTTTCAATATTGCAAGTAGTAACTATTAAAATATAACATAATTAATATTTCAGTTTTTGAGAAACTGCTTATGGTAAATTTTTTAAAAATCATAAACAACCAACTCAATTTATAAAATAAATAGGTATCAGAATCTTGAAATTTATTTATTTATTATTTTTTTTTAATTTAAAATCGGTTTTATTTATTTATTTATTTTTTTAAATCGGAAGACAGAATGAAATTAGTTATTTTAATTTACTTTTATTATTTACATCTAATTTATTTCCTTTTTTTTTTTTTAACATAAATTTCAAGACTATATTTTAATAATATGAAATAAAAGCATAATAAATTATATACACTTCATTTTTTTCTTTCCTTTCTAATTAAAATCATACTGTTCTTTATTTTGAAAATAAATAACTAAGTCTTTTACTCACGTATTTCCGGTGAAAGTAGAAAAGAAAATTTAATTATGCTCTGACGCGCACACAACAAAATAAAATAAATCTGAATCATCCGGTCATTTACACTGAGATGGCGTTGTTTATCCTCATTAGCTCAATCTTTTTCATTTTTTATCACATACAATGGCGCTGACTTAAACCGGCACCCAATTGATATACCGAAGAGCGCTAGAGCAGAGACTGAACTTGACCTACTTCTTGTTGGAAGAGGCGATGGTTTAAATGACTCTTTTGTTGACATAAACTTATTCTGAACGTTTTGGCTTTGAAGTACGTAGCTCTCATATGAAATGACTAACGCTGTTTGCATAGATATTTTTCTTCAATTATCCTTCTGGCAGGCAGTGGCGTCGCCAGAAAAATTTTCAGGAGGGGGCAAACTTCAAATTGCAAAATTTCAGCATGTTTTTACAAATTCAATTATATTCAAATGATTGGTTAGTTGTTTGATGTGATTAAGTAAGACAATGTGTAAGCAATTACTACAACAATTTTTTATACATTTAATTTAAGCTACGACATTTTAAATATAGAAATTATACAACTTATTGTAAACCAACACTAATCCGGAAAACGTACTGCTGAATCGATTTAAAATTTGTTTGCAGGGGAAAGTTAGAGACAACGTATAAATGTGAGTCAAGTGGGTTTGACTCTAATTGGCTCTGTGGCATAAATTTTATTTGGTTATTTGAATTCTAATGACACAACTTTAAAGCTTTAATTGTCTTTTTAAATAATTATTTATTTATTAGAATTTTCCAGGAGGGGGCAAGTGCCCCCCCTTGCCCCTATGTGCCGACGCCCATGCTGGCAGGGCCGGCGTTTATTTACATCGGTGAAATTTATTACAGTTTTTTCTGCTGCCGGGCCCCGTGAGGTACGAGAAAACATCGTTTCCTCTCAGCCTAATTTTTCCATAAAGTATGGAACAAAGTTTTTGGCTTACAGGTGTCACCATCTCTGTCGACTTTTTTATGTGACGTATTCTTTTTACTCCGTGTCACATAATAGCTATAATTAAGAGAGGCTATCACTCAGTAACGAGTCCAAAGATGGGAGACAGTCGTTTATTGGCCCATCTTGAGCATCTTACAGGGTATAGTCCAGGATCTAGGTCTGAGCATGTGGAATGCAGTGCATCAGAGCCGAGAACTACGGTAGCCCGCGATTACATCACGTTACCTCCCTTGGCCATTCTTTGGACGTGACTTTACTAGGCAAGAGCAAACACGAAGAGAGGCCTCACTCACGTGAGTTTTCTCTTAAATATCGGTATTTTTGGCGGGAAATCTCACACCTCCTTCATCTAATCATTGGCTATTAACTTAATGATTGACAGCTTAGCTGAGGTCCAGATCGCCGGGATTAATTAATATGCATCATCTCACCACAAGAAACTGCAAGTTGTGTTTGTTCAGCACTTTATTATCCTAAAATTCGTTCTCTTTTATGACTTTCTCGTTATGATCGTGCATTGTAATAAAACTTACTTTACAGGGGAAGCTTTAGAAATAATTTCAAGTTAAGAATTTCTAATGGGATTTTCTTTAAGTTATTACTCACTATTAATTTAAAATAATAATTTAAAATCTTAACCTCTCTTTATCCTTTCATGCATATATATTATTGGTGTGAGTTTTGTTGTTTTACATGATTTTATTATAAAATCCTGATGCAGAGTGATAATGTTAAATTTATGATTCAACAACAAATGACCTTTAGCTTTATTTTTAATTTTTTTTTTTTTTTTTTTTAATTATTATTCTCTGAAATTGTTTAGTATATAATAACAATGAGTGACATATTACACTGAAAAACACAGGTAAAAGTCACAATTTGTTGATAGCATAATACTTACTTAGATCAAGAGCATCATTTACTTTGATGCATGATGCTATATTTGTCAGTGGAAGTTGAGTTTCTGGTTCATTTCTTAAAGTAAGTGATAAATCTCGAAGAAGAAAGAAAACTCTAATTGCCTGTATAAAAAAGAAATACAATTTGTAGAAATGCTCATAGTAAAAGAATAAAATAAAATTTGTGTATTCATTTTTTATGATAAAAATACTCTTACTGATATGTAAATCTAATGAAAAACCTATAAAAACAATACTTATATAGGGCGGCTAATATTACAACTTTTTCAAATTCCCTGACTTTTCTCTTACAACTTTTTGTTACTTTCAATGACTTATGAAATTTGTTTCACTCGAAAATCTCAAAACATTAACAAACAATTTAGATTTACATTAACAAGCTTTCAAATATGGATTATTTCCACAAAATTTGTCAAATTTTCTTTACTTACAAATTTTCTTTAGTTCCCTGAAAATTTCAGACTCATTTAAAATCCCTCACCAGAGGCCACATTGTTACAAAATACAACATATACACTAAAAAAAAAAAAAAATGAAAATAATGCATTCGCAAAATAAATCACAAAATTAAAATCTTCCTATAGTCTAACTAATAAAACTAGCTAAGTTTAAGGAAGTCACCTTCATAGAATTTAATGCAAAATAAATAAATAAAATAATAATAAAAAGATTTGTGAAGCTTTGCTCTTTTTGACTTCAGTAACTTTTCTGCATATAGTTGTGGAAGGAATTGTAAATATTGCGTTTGGCAAAAGGAAAGAGCTTTTAATTATGATACATGTTTTTCAATGATGCTGCATCACACAATAAGCATACATACATTTTAAAAGAAACTTTGTAAAATTATATACAGATCCCTGTAAATATAAACACATCTTACAGGGACATTAGCATGGACCACTAGATTCTTCTAACTTTTCATACAAAATAAAACTTTCTTCCTTATAACTGATGACATTGGATTTCATACAAACATTATTTGACCTAAAATAATGGTCTATTTGATACATAAAGTGCTTTGAACACATATTGTTCATGAATGACATTGCTATTTTTAATTCAATACACATAAAGTTACTTTCCATTAATCAGGCTATTTTTAAAATTCAAATGCAAAATAATGAATGTTCAGACATGACATTTAATATTTAATTAATTTTAATATAAACATTAATTTTGTATATCATCTTATAATTATTTAAGGGGACAAGGGACAGTGAAAGAAAGAAAAAAAAAAAAAAAATATATATATATATATATATATACAGTTGAGGATCTATAATCCGCATACCCATAATTCGCAATTGTCTATAATCCACACTGCCTTTGCAAATGTAAACAAAAGATTTTGCAGTAATGAAAATCTGATATTTTAGATGTATATGAAAAATATGATGTTAATTCACATACTAAAATGAAAAAAAATGAGTGTAAAATTTAATTTAGATATACATAATTAATTTTAAGAGGAAAAAAAATAATTATACTTTATTGCCATTATACTTTTTTCACGAATTTGAACATCGTCAGAATAATATTCAATTAGTGATCAAACAAAACACATGCAAGTACAATTTTCTAATTCCTGCCAGTAACAGCATTGCTCATTAGTTGAAAAAAATGACATCATATGCGTTAGTGGGATTGTGTATTTTCACAGATGTTTAAGGACTAATAGTATAAATGTTCTTTTTAGGGAGGTATTTCAAAAATACACAAAACTATTTAAAGAAAAATTTATACCAGCATTTGTTTTGAAGATAAGATCTACAATGCAGTCATTAAAAACTGCATTAAACTTATCACATTGCAAGTATCTGGCTGTATACTGTTAATCACAGTCCAGAAATAGGAGTACAGTTTTTCAATGAATTACTCATTTAAGGTTTAAATTATACATTGCTTCTACTTCATTAAATAAATTTTATTGTTTTATATTTATTAGTATTACCTTATTTACATTATATAAAACAAACAATTCTAATTCTAGCTTCATTAAATAAAGTTTATTGTTTTATGTACCTTATAGTAATTCATATAGCGAGGAAATGGCATCATTGATCTATAATTTGCAAAAATCTATAATCCGCACAAGTTCAAGAACCAAGGTGTGTGGATAAAAGATCTTCAACTGTATATAAATATATATAAGGCCTCTTTTAAGAGAAAAATAATTGCAAAATAATGCATAATTTTAAAATGTTCTATGCAAATTCTAAATTACTTTAAATCTGCAATTTTTTTTTTTTTTTTTTTTTTTTTTGGGGGGGGGGGGGGGGGGGTGGGGGTATGCAACTGAACACATCTGGGTATTTAATTTTTTATTTTGATTTCAGAATCAAACAAACAAACAAACAAACAATGCAGAACGATATTTTAAAAGAATTATATAGTTTCATACATTTTATAATAACTATATGGATATTTTTAATTGCTTAGATTTTGACAATTTTCACCGTCCCTTGTCGCTTGTCCTCTTAAAAAGTATATATTTTGATTAAACTTCTTGCTCTAAACAAATGATAACACAACATAAATCAATTTTATTTCCTTATAATGAAATTATTAAGGTAGAGCAGAGATATTAATTTCTAGGAAAAAAAAAAAAACCTTTTAGAAAAGGACAAAGCACAAATTCATGTAAAAGGTTAAACATAAAATTATGAAATTGATTCATTTCAATTCTATTATAAATCATAATTTTGTCACAGTTAAATATAAAGAGTGAAATAGAAAATTACTCTTCTAGCACGTTCCACTTCCCCACAAGGAAGTCTTTTATGAAATTCAATTCCAGAAAGTGGAGTGCCAGTAGGCGGCAATAACAAATTGGAATCCATCATCAAATATTCTACATTAAGAGCCTTTTTCTAGAAATAAAAATATAAATTCATGGCTGAGTTATTAAACTTTCATAAAAAATCATAATAACCTATTATTAACTACATGGAGCATTCAAGAAATAAGTTACACTTGTTTCCTTACAGATGGCAGTATAAAAACTCTGAAAATTAGAATCTGATAATAAAAAAAAAGAGGAATGGTAAAGGATAATCAAATTATTTAGATCAGAATTCCTTAATTTTTTGTAAGCTACATCAGCCAATCAATAAACATATACGATTTGTTCACCTATCACCTGGATGACAAATGAACAACCAATGAAAGCATAATAAAAAACATAATTTTGTAGGAAATATGAAAATATGCATGGATTAGATTAAAACCCAGAAATCAGGTGTATCCTCTCTTGAAAACAATCGACTCCTGTACATAGTATGAGAAAATAAAATGATGCGACAGCTAGACATTTACTCAAAGTTCGATCCAGGTTTAAAATTTTGAGGCCCATTTTCGTGGAAAAACAAAAATGCGCAAAACCTTAAATTTTAAGGATCACATTCTATATCATGTTTAATATGAAATTAATATAACTTTGTGAAACCAAATGTGTATGAAAATAACATAATTTTGTTGAACCAAATATAAGTATTAATTAAAAATATTGAAAACATGGAAAAAAAAAAAACTTAGAAAAAGATCATTTTTAGAAAACAAAATCTTGTGAAAGGATCATTTTTAAGGATTTGAACTTTATAAAGGTGCCCATTTTATGGATTTCATTTTTGAGAAGGATCACATTTTATGGATTTGAATTTTGTGAAGGAGCAGCAATAGGACCCCAATTTTTACATGGATTGACCTTTGTTACTCTAACATTAAACTATGTGGAGCACAATATTTTTTGTGGAAAAAATGCTGCACAAGTATAGAAATTTATCATGAAATATTAACAGTGTATAAGCCACATGCTATGTTGCATCCAGCTATTGTGAAATGGTGCCAGCAGTTTCAAGACAATCACATAGAAGTGATCAATGCTTCATGAGGATGTCATGACATATGGTGCAGTATGGGGAAGACATTATTCTTAGCAATCCCAAAGTGACCATTACACATATTGCACAGGGATTGAGAATAGCTATTGGCAATGTTCCTTCCATCATCTTTCACCAGACCAGATTTAAGTTGGCTCCAGAACTAAGAATTTAGTTTCATCATCAGGGCATCTAACAATTAGACTGACGACTGAGAGATAGAGTAGAGAATTAGTGTGTCGTGTATGTATGTTGTATTGTAACAAAACTTCTTAATAAAGTGCTTTTTGACAAACATTGTTTAAGTGTAACTTACTTTTTGATTTGTCCCTAGAATTTAAGAGAATATCAAAATTTTCTTTTATAAAAAATGATATTTGATGCAAAAATGAATAAGAACAACATATATTAATATAAAATTATAAGAAAGAATTGAATGTAGGAAAAATTTAGCTTACTTTCATTTCTTCATATTCATCTTCAAACATATCCAAAAATATTTCTTCACTCTGTAATTAATAAAAATCAGTTACAAGCATTAAAAAAAAAAAAAAAAAAAAAAAGAGGGGTGAGGGGTATATTGAAATAGCATTCGGCCATTATCATAGGCTTAATCATAGATGAAGATATTTAATATAACAAAAAATAATAATCTAACTCTTCTTTATCTACCCTTTCTAAAACTGAACTATATTGTGGATTCTATTTGTACATATTCCACAAAAATTGAAAAGAGAGTTGCTAAAGGGCTAATGATCATTAAAAGGAGAATTGTTATTGATCTATGTCTATTTTCAGGTATAAGGCAAAATACTTCTATCTTGGCAAAAAAAAAAAAAAGAAAGAAAGGAGGGAATAGCTACAAATCAAATATTATCCCTATTTTGACTTGGAAAAAATAAAGAATTTCTCATGAATCATAAAAAATCTATCACATGAACTGCTTTGATCCATGTGATCCAAAATTGTAAACTGAAATATAGTCACAGCAGCTGAAAGAAGAATTGCTAAAGGGCTAATGATTACTAAAAAGAGAAATGCTATTGATCTACAACTATTTTTTACAAAATTGGTAAAAGCAAAATATCTCTATCTTGAAAAAAAAAAAAAAAAAAGGGGGTGGGGGGTGGGCAGTTTCATATTAAAATTATCTTCAGTTTAACTGAAAAAAATAAACAAATGATTTCTCATGAATCAAAAAAAAAAAAAAAAAAAAAATCAATCACATGACTGTTTCAACTTAGGCAACCCAAAATTGTGAACTGAAACATAGTCAGGATAATTGAAAGGAAAATGACTACAGAGCTTATTCAAAGGAGAGTTATTGATCTACGGCTATTTTTACAAAATTGGGTATAAGGTAAAATATACCTCTATCTTGAGAAAAACAGGATGGCCCAAAAATTATCCTCATTTTGAGATTTTGCAAAAATAAACAAATGATTTCTTATGTATCATAAGAACTGTTCCAAAATCATGAACGAAAACATATTCGCTATTGAAACTAGTTGGCATAGGTGGACTCTGCTCAGTTCCCCATCATATTTATATTCACAGAAATTTCTAGTGCGAGACATATTATAATCATGTTAAAAGAAATGAATTTGACCAAAGCTTGATACAGTGACAGAATGAAATCCCCGCCTAATAGGCTATCCACCGTTCACTTGGATATAATTATCTTATTCTAATTTATTAATTTATTTTATCAGGGTCAATTCTGTTGTTTAGTTTTCATGCTACTATTTCCAATGCAATAAACCTCAAAATTCATATTTATATGAAAAATTTACAATTTCGCTATGTTGATAAAATCGTAAATTGCGAATAATTTACTAAAATTTCCTAGTAGAATATTTGTATTCAATCATGTTCAAACAAATATCATAAACTTAATTTTGAAGTTGTCTAATGTATTTAGGATCCTCAAAATGGAAGTTTATGATCAATTTTGCCTTATTCTGACAGGTTAAGTAAATCGTAAATTCCAAATAACTTACGAATTTTTTTAAATTGGAAAAATCATAGCCTATGATATTCATGCCAGTATCCTAAATAATATTTCGAAAGTGGTTTGACATCTTTACGCTGAAAATATCCCTCAAGATTGACGTTTATATGAAATTTTGCTCTTTTCTGACATGTTAAGAAATTCGTAAATTTCCAATAACTTACGAAATCTTTATATTGGAAAATTCATAGTCATTAATATTCATGCCAGTGTCCTAAATAATATTTCAAAAGTAGTCTGACATCTTTACGATGAAAATATCTCTAAAAATTGACGTTTATGTGAAATTTTGCCCTATACTGCCATGTTAAGAAATTCGTAAATTTCCAGTAATTTGCGAAATTTTCAAAGTAGCATATTTATAGCTACTGATGTTCATTCCGGCATCAAAACTGATATTTTAAAACTGGTCTGACATTTTTACAGTAAAAAGTTTTCATTTAATGCACGTTTAAGTGAATTTTTGTCCTATTCTCCCATGTTAAGAAAATCGTAAATTTCTAATAACTTACGAAGTTTTTAAATTCGAATGTTGCAAATGAATAGGGTTCTTGCCAGTGTCGAAAGTAATATTTTAAAACTTATCTGACCTCTCTGCGACAATTTGTTCTTGAGATATTGTGTACACAGACTAACAAACTAACGGACTGACCCACTAACAGACTAACAGACACCCTACAGACAGACACCATAGAAATTTTGTCATTTTCGGATTCCTCACACCTGAAAACGTGTAGAAAAGTCAAAAAACCGAGGTCGAAAATTTTCACGATTACCTAAGTTCCCCATACCTATAGTATGATGGGGAACTAACAGAAAAGTACCATTCTTCAGAAAAACTAGCATCTGCTAAATAGTAATTAAAGATGAGAGAGGAAAATAACTCAATGTTATTCGATTTTTGCAATATTCTCAATAAACTTGAAGACTTTAAAATAAAAGGGGAAATGAAACATAGACAAGACACTTTCCATAAATAAGCATGAAAAATATATGAAAGTAGATTCTACAAGTACAGGAAAAACAAAGAAAATAAAACAAGAATAATAAGAAAAAAAAAAAAAAAATTTTTTTCATATGTATAACATTTCTAACAGTTTACACGAATATTAAAATAATTTTCCTTTTTTCATAAAAATTTGAAAGTTTATAAAAAGTTCCTACAAAAGTCTCAAGAATCTCATTCCTGAGTAATAAACACAGCTAAATATTAGATTTTATAAGCAAACAAATATAGGGATTAAACAATATCATACTTTATAAAAATTACGAAGCATCAAGGTACTTTCTTCTCGACACTGTTCAATAGCTGCCAAATGTCTGTCCAACAAATAGCTTTCTGTTCCTTTTACTGCAAGCTGCTTAAGAAGCAATATAGTCATTTGAAGTGTAGCAATTCGTACTTTACTACCTAAAAAGAAAATTAGGATAATACAAATTTTTGAATAAATCAAATTTTTTATTATATACATTTTTTTTTTATGTTTTGTAATGTAAAAACATAAGAAAAACAGGTATTTTTTATCAGTCATTTGTAATTTGTTAATAACATGAAATGAACTTGATTTGATAAAATTTTATAAAAACTCACTGTATTGACAGCTCAGACTTATGATATGAATCATTCTGTCAGCTAAGTTCACATTATAACAAAATTTAGTCTGAAATAAAATATTTTTTTGTTAAAACTAACAAGTTTTTAATGTTTGGAAGTATTTTGTTAGAACTTACATTCATAAACATTAAAATAGAACATGTAAAGGTATTAAATAGCATATATGTAATAACCTGAAGAAACAGTTATTCACTTGAAATATTATTTTCAACATATTATCATCTTTATCAATAAATATTTAAATTAAATAAAAGCTAAGTATCCAATTCATATGAATTTCGATAACCTGTGAGATATTACATTTTTCAAGAGAGATTTTGCAAATCGGGATTGCAATACTTCCTTATACTTTGTATAAGGAAATATATTTGTTGTATACTTCCTTATACTTTGCATAAGAAAGTAAAAAAAAGAAAGAGAAACTTTAAAAAACTTAAACGTTTCTGATAAAGTTGCAGTAATAATATTTACCTCAGATTTATTAGATGGCATTAAAACAGAATCAAGTAATTCTTGGTTGATTCCTGCAATGAATATAGCAAAAAATAAACAATAACTTAGTGAAACATTATTAAGAAGAATATTTTATTGATAAATAAATCATTTCATTTTTATCTAAATGTATCCAACTAGAAATATTTATTCATGAATTCATCAACCGTGAATATTCATTTTAAGTAAATTGGAGTGTAAAGGTTGATATTTTTTATTTCCCAACTATGTGAAAAATACCAGAGCCGGGAATCAAACCCAGGCACCTCCGCTTAATGCACGGATGCTCTACCACTGAGCTACCCTGGCTGACAACCAGCTAGGCATTTCTCACATAATATTCGTTGGCCAAGTCACCGAGTCTGCAAACGCAGCTGTATCAAGTGACAATATTAATCGCAGCACAATTCCATAGACCACGAAATTTTAATTTAGAAATGACACCAGCTAGGCATTTCTCACATAATATTCGTTGGCCAAGTCACCGATTTTCTAAATTGAAATTTCGTGGTCTATGGAGTTGTGCTGCGATTAATATTGTCACTTGATACAGCTGCGTTTGCAGACTCAGTGACTTGGCCAACGAATATTATGTGAGAAATGCCTAACTGGTTGTCAGCCAGGGTAGCTCAGTGGTAGAGCATCCGGGCGTTAAGCGGAGGTGCCCGGGTTCGATTCCCGGCTCTGGTATTTTTCACATAGTTGGGAAATAAAAAATATCAACCTTTACACTCCAATTTACTTAAAATGTATCCAACTATTTGATACTAAAAATTTAACCATAAAGTTTTTTTTTTTTTTTTTTTTTTTTTTTTTTAAAGAAATAATGAGATGTTATTTATTAATGGCAACATCATTACATTTTAAATTATAATATCGAAATCTTCAACATTTATTCTTATGCTACTATGTATCGAGGTTAATTAAAATAAATGTTAAGCAGATTATCTGCTAAACTGAAAATAATAGAAACATACTTTCATTTATAAAAATTGTTCAACTCAAGAGTAGTTTTTGCAAAAAAAAAAAAAAAAATCTCTATATGAGTGTGTATGTATTCATTCTCATTCTTTTCATTATTCTTATGAAAAATTATATTATATATTACAAACTTTTTATATTGTTTCTCATAAAAAATAAAATAAAATAAATAAACGTTACGTCTCGAGTGAATTGGTTTTTAAAACATTAAATTTTAAAAATGTTGACTTACACTACTTTACCCACTGTATCTACTTTACCCATCCATTTCATGAGAAAAAAAAAAAGAGAGAGTCGGGGGGGGGGGAAGGGGGAAGACCAAAAGGGGTTTTAGGGAGGCCTATTACAATATGATAAAAGTTAAAATAATGATTTATTTAGATATTTATTTTTAAGAACAGAAACTAAACCCGAAATTGTTAGTTTTAAAAATTTTAAGCAAACTGACATGGTTCTTTACTATGAAAATTTTAATAGATGAATTTAAATTATATTTTTTAAGATGAAGCATTTAACTAAACTTTTAAATAATTAAAATACCGTTACATTTCAGCTTCACTTTTTGTAGATATTTTGGGCAGAGTACTTTGAAAGTACTTATTCCAAAATATCAACAAAAAATGAAACTGAAATGTAAGGTTATTTTAATTATTTAAAAGTATAATAGATGAATTTTTACAGGGTCATTTACTAATTATGTCACATTTTAGGAGAGGAAGATGCATAGTGTACAGAAGGAAAAGAAGTGTGAATTAAGCAGGTATTGAATCATGAGAAACAGAAATGAAATGTAATTATAGTTTTCTCTTTTTTGAGGCATTCCCTTATAACTTGGCGATAGCTATAAAAGATTTACCTTGTGCAGTAAAACATTAAATATTTCATGCAGAAACACAGGATTTTTTAATTTCTCTGGCTAAATGATTGACAATATTTTTTCTGAATAAAAATAACAGGGGAAGAGCTACTGTATAAATGTTGAATTTTGTATATTAAATATGTATAGAGTCCTACCATGTAAAAATATGAAAGATATTTTTTATTTAAATAAATTTTGCAATTGAAAGTATATTTCTATGATTTACAGTTTAAGAGGTACTCTCCATACATCTATTTTGAATTACATAGTACACAAAGAAAAGCTCTTAACAAAATTAGCATGACCAGTACAACTGAGTCATAATTTGTATACGAATAAAATAAAAGGGATGTTTATATGTATATTGTAGTTGATTTATCAAGAAATTATTATATTATACAATCTAAATATATATATATATAAAATAAATATTAATAACAATGCATCAAAAAAGTAAGAATACATAAACTGTGAACAGTATACTAAAACATTAAATTAAAATATTAAAAAAAAAACATTAAATGATCATACCAGCTGAGTTATTCCCATTGTGATTGCAAAATTAACAAGGAAAGATATATACATTATTCAAAATATTTTCAATAACAAACATTCAAATTACACATAAACTTATTTAATCAAGATAAGAAAATAAGATATCTTGAAAACAAATTCAGCTTAACATAACACTAACAACCAAGATTGCAAAAACTTTTTGTTATCTAAATAAATGTATTTGAGTAAATTTTTATAGCTTATTTATTTATTGTATTAACTTATATTTTTTATTGTTTTTCTTAATTCTATAAAAAGTGTATGTTAACTTGTTAAGAGTTTAACATGCAATCCTTTTTGACAGAAAAAAAATAAATAAAAGAATAAAAAATACACTTTTTCTTTATATGTTGTCAATTGTGTCGGCATTTTTTGACTTGTTTTAAATCTTTCACCATATTTATTAATTATTAGCTGCCTTCATTTACCAGTTGAATCACTTATTTGTAAAAATAGTTCAAAATATCAATGGATTTGGCTAATACATGTTTTCCCCTCTCTCTTCCCATTTGGGACAAATTGCTGAAATTGGTTTTTTGGTATTCATATCTGTAATATTTAAATGCAACAATCTTATGGATCCTTATTCTTTTTTTTCTT
This sequence comes from Salticus scenicus, assembly GCA_963930645.1. Lineage (NCBI taxonomy): Eukaryota > Metazoa > Arthropoda > Arachnida > Araneae > Salticidae > Salticus > Salticus scenicus. Next base: position 258,463,312 of record OZ005649.1, on the reverse strand, counting down.
TTTAAAGGTATGAAGAGATATGTAAAAAAAAAAAAAAAAAAAAAAAAAAAAATTGTTATCATACTTCCCTAAAAGAGCAAATTCCTAAAATTGCTTTTAGGTATTTGTATTTATTACATTTTAAAGCATCAATCTTAATTGAATATATACATATTTTTTCTTCTTTGAGATATGAAAGAATATCAGAGAGCATGATTTCTCTAGCAGACAAATTCTTGAAATTCTAGAAATTGATTTTTAGGTATTTGTGTTTTCACATATTAAAGGAGGAACTTAAAGTTTTTTTTTATATTCGAAAAACATAATTTACTTTTGAACAAGTGAAAGTTTTTTTATTAAATTAATTTTTTTTTAAATTTCTGTTTGTATACATTCACTTATCACGAAATTATAGCTGTTTTTTCAGTTATTTCATTTTTATTTCAATCATTTTGTCAAAAGTGGCCCTATAAGAGGATCAGATTGGCCCAGTGTAGGAAGCATATAGCCCAATGTAATTTCAATGAAAAATACGGCTGGGTCAAAGTAGCCCCAAGCAGGGGTTAATCTGACCCAACACTTTAAAAGGCTCTACATATTTTAAATGGCCATTTATACTTTAAATAAATGCAGAGGTGCAGTAAATGTTCAGATCTCTGAAATTTCCAACAAACATTTTCTAAATTTCCCTCAATATCACAAGGATCTATTTCGTTGTATAAAGCCATTCATAGGTACTAATAAGTATATTACAGAATAAGTGTACATACAATGCAGCTGTTAGTTTATATTTTAAGTGTTAAAAAGGCTTGTTTTTTCAGCAAATTGTTATTTAGACTTACATTTTTTATTTTCTTCTAAGAAAATATTCAAAATTTTCTTAAACAGCTGAAACTTCCTTCAAATCTCGTTCAGGCATTCTAACATATTCTGCACCCCTGAATAAATGCATTACTCATTTACTAGAAGCCCCCATTTGTGACAAATAATAATCTAAAAAGCATATCAATATTTCCTTTTTTTTTTTAGGGCCTAAAATTTCATAAAGATTGGGGGGAAATTGGGCCAAAGTAGCTCTAGTCTACAGTCATATACATCAGATATATTGCAATTACAGCTGTACTACACAGAACACAAATATAAAATAAGATGGTGATAAAATAATAATTGGACATACCTGGATTATAACCCAATGCATAAAGAACACACAAAGAAAATAAAGCAGCATGATCATTTTCACTGCAATCTAATGATGAAAATATTGCTTCAAGAAATGGCCTAAAAATGAAATAAAATATGAAATCTACAACAGTTTAAATTATTTTTATAATAATTTTCAGGAAAAGAACAAGCAAATATTAAAATATGTCTATTTTTTGATATTCTTATTAGGAAAAGTACTTAAGGCATCTTATAGAGCAGAGTTCAATATATAAATGTTATTAATTACAATAGAAATATAAATAAATAGAAACAAAATATTTTGAAATAATTATACATACAAATAAATAAAACAAGAGGGAAATTGATTATTATAGAATGTGACATACTTGCTAAAATTTTATTATGACATTTTTTCCCCTTTTTTCAAGCAAAAATATAGATCCAAATTTTGTTATATCTTTTAATTTACTTACAGGCCAGTTAAGAGTACTTTATATAAAAATTACTGGCCTCTAAAAGTTAAGGTACAATCTATTTTCTCATTTTCTTCTTTTCCGCATAATTTTGAAACAAATGAACATATAAGTATAAAATTTAGATGGCATATTTGTCATCAAATCATTATTCAAAATTTATGTAACTAACATGAGCAATAATTTTTTATTTGTAAAGTTTGAGCATTATTAAATTAATAAAATGTCAATAAGTAATTTTTAAATGAACTTCTCATCCATTTTTCATGTTTGTATATATATATAAAGTTATTCAAATACAAAAAAAGAAGAAAGAAAAAAAAAAAAAAAAAAGTGAATACAGGAAGAAAAATCTAGCTTTAATCAAACATTTGGATGCATGTGCATTTTCACTCATCTATAATGCATCCTCAGCATTATTTCTCATTTAGTCTTTTCTAAAAAAAAAAAAAAAAAAATATATATATATATATATATATATTCGAAAGCTCACTTTTATATATTAGTTTAAATACTCTCGTGTTAAAGTTATATAAAATTCAATTAATGATTTCATAACAAACATGCCATCAAAATTTTATATTCATATGTTCATTTGTTTCAAAATTATGTGTAAAAGAAGAAAACGGGAAGTCAGATTGTATCTTAATTTTTGGAGGCCAGTGTACAATTAATTTCAATTAAAAAATATATTTTAATAATTTTTTAAAAATTCACCTTTTCATTTACATTTAAAGATTTTATTCAATAAACAACATTTAGAATAATATTTTTAATTAAGCAAATTTTTCAATTTTTCTTATTTCAAAATGAAATACTTTATTTATCATATGTTGATCCAGGCATAAATTAGGATCACTTAGCTGCCCTTTCAACAAATAAAAATGTCTCTTTCATAAAATTCTGTTATACAAAATGTTTTACTTTGTGTCCTTTGTTTAATAAAAGATTAACTTGACACTAAATGTAAAATATAATGGCTGCTAAAATTAAAGATTTTAATGGGTGAAAAAAAAGAAAAGAAAAATAATTAAATAGAAACAAAATATTTTGAAATAATTATACAAAACAAATAACACAAGAGGGAAATTGATTATTTTAGAATGTGACATACTTGGTAAAATTTTATTATGACATTTTCCCCCCTTTTAGAAGAAAAAATGTTAATCCAAATTTTGTTTTATCTTTTAATTTACTTATAGTACAGTTAAGAGTACTTTATATAGTAATTTCTTAGTTTTATCTGAAGTTAGTTAAAAAGAAATAAAGAAACTAGGCTACTACATACAACTTTAAATATCAATTTACATGAAAGTATACATTGGTTCAAAGAGATAACTTCAAAGAGAAAACAAACTTATAATTTAATGTACCTATTAGAAAGAGAAAAATTTCTTTGCATTGTCTCAAAATGATTCGATTTTTGAGCAGCAACTACCTTTTCTTCATCAGTAATGTTAGAACCCTCTAAAAAAATATAAAAATAATTTTTTAATATAAGAACTTTCAACTAATATACTAATAAAAAATATACAATTAAAATACATTATTTTTAATACATGAAAGTGACTTAAATTAAGTATAGTTAGAGTATTAAAATATATATATATATATCTAAAGGGAGTTAAATTTTATTAACTCTTTCTCCTACAGAAATTTCCATGACTCTAAGATCTGTGACTCTTATATTTGATTCCCTTTGAATTCACAGAACACAAATTACAAACTTTTCTGTAATTCCTGCTATTTAAAGAGAAAAATAGGAGGTATATGGGTTTTAATGGATCCAGCAGCTTAAGTAATATAAGCCAAAAAAAAAAAAAAAAAAAAAAGTTCTATTTTTATTAAAATATACAGAAATAAATTACTACTGGCAAAAATAAATGTAAGTATTTCCACAAAACTTTTCTTTTTATTATTTTAAAGCAGATAATATTTATGTCATGTCGGTAGAGGGTGACAGTCGCTGGCACACAAGAAATACTATGGATTCTTTCAGGAAAATATCTTTATTTTACCAAAGTTGCAGATCGGAAGGTAAAGATGGTAAGGACATTACCATTCCATTACCTTCATCGAAGGTAATGGAGGCTTGGCCAAAGGTTTGTCAATATTCAACTGGCACATGCCGTGACACTCTGTTAGGACATCAGATGATTTAGCTCCTGTGTAATTTCAGAGCAGTTGAAAACTGTGGCAAAAGTCGTCCTGATGTTTATAATTCAGCTTTTTATATGTGATTTCTGAGCTCTTCATTACACTATCAGTTGCCTGGGGGTTCTAAAAGAATTTCTGGACTTCATTATTATGCATGATGAATGCTGTGAAAGTTGCAAATTGCACTTACATCAGCAGAATTTGATTTATAATTTCGTTCATTTTCTGATTTCTGCATGATAAAAATTTTCGCCATGAAACAAACTTTAAAGGGGCAATTACGAATTATTTGCGATTTATAATTTTGACAAGTGATTTTCCCAATTTTAAATTGGGTTTTTAATAATTTGCTTATCTTTATCCCTTTCATCTATATAAATAAAACCATTGTGGATAATCAATAAGTCTCATGTCTAAAAATTAAATTATATTTAGGCAAAATTTTAATTTATGAACTACATGAGAGAAAAGTGTGTGAGTATATGGGAGGAGACTTTCTATGGGGTCCTAATCTGTATATATATATACATGGACTTTTAGAGATTATTCTTAATTTTGGAGAAAACTATGAAAAAACTACAAATAGAGTGTCAATTCTAAGAGTATGACATGAGATCAAACCCAACACTTCCTCTGTCTATAAGCTTCGAGAGTAGAACCTTTCGGTTATTGGTGGAGTATGAAAGAGAAGAAAGTTTAAATGGTTTGGTCCTTAGACAATACTGTCGTTGGGTTTCCCCATAGCAGGCATTAATCACCGAAATATGTAAAAAAAAAAACCATGGCAGTCTTTACACAAAAAAGTATCTTATTTTTCTTTTTATTTATAATACTAGGGGGCTTTACCTATTTCATTGGGCAGTATAATTAAATGAATTTTCAGAATTCTATATTACTTAACCATCTGATCACCACTGATGGATATATCCGGTCACTGATCTGCTCTCTTTTCTACAATACACTTATAATTTAAAATTATATATTTATGGATTTTTAGCCTGTTTTTCAAGCTTGAAGGTCTTAAAATATTGTCATGAGTATTATAATAATATGCATAGTTAAATTTTCAATCTCAAGTTTAAATAAGCATTATTTTAGTGCATTCAAAACACTGTGCAGTGAAAATAACATTACAAATTTCCTCCTTTCAAAAGCGGTCAGAAAGTTAATATAAAATTGCAATAATAATAATAATAACTGAAATTGATCAAAACAAAACTTCATTTTTTGTTCCCACTACCTTTAGCAGTAACCTTCTCATCTGAGTACAGAGGATAGATGCTGGGTACAGAGTACAGATCCCCACTACCTGTGGCAGTGATTTACCAAATTATGTGCACAAAAATAATCATATTCACACATGAACCTCAGTTGGGACCCAGTCCCCACAGTGTGTGGTAGCACCATATCATGCCTGCTGCATACACCTTCCTTTATCAGTTTTAATTTTACAGCCACAAAAAGTGTAATCAATTAACAAACCCAAAAACCAATCAATATACCAAAAAATCTCTTTTGTGACGTCATTTGGAATAAAGTTATGTTTGAAATTGTGTTTTGCCCACACATCTTCATGACTATAGACCTCATATATTCTCCCAAAACAAATTTAACAAAAAAGGAGGCTCTCAACTTTGCTCCCTCATAAAAAAAAAAAGAAAAAGAGGTGAGTGTGTGTGCGTGGGGGGGGGGGGGGGGGGGGCATTCTCCAGAGGATGCAGAGCCATTTTTAATCTGCTAGTGCCATTTTTTATAAAAAGTTCTATTAAAAATTTGCATTCTGCGAGATTCCTCCCCTATCCCTCTCTTAAAATCCAAAATTGTTATTTATTTTTTTTTTTCTTATTTTTGTACTCAAGTTTAGTCTCCCAATGTGAAATTTCTTCCCTATAGTAATTTGGAGCTGAGTTAACGTGTTTTTGCCACCTGGCCTCAAGGAAAGCGATATTTGATTGAAGGGAAAAACATATGGGTTGTAATCATATATTTATTCAATTTCAATATTCATTCTCTCTTATTAATGAGATGCATACTAATGAAAAATAAAAACACAAAATTTGCACATTATTTTTAACATATATCAGCCATATTTTTATTCATTTTATAATTTGGATAAAAATGTCATGAAATAGTTACAAATAGAATTTAAATATATTAATCACATAAATACATTAAAAGTATTTTAATCTTATTATAACATAGAACTATAATTTTGACACTAATTATTTTTTAGGTTTGTTTTCTTGTTTAATAATAATAATAAATAACAAAAATATAAGAAAGACTCCCCCATTCCCCCTCCAAAAAAGAGTATATCAATATTTAAAAATGTCTTATTACCAATTTCTTTCTAAGAATAAATATTTTTACAGAATGAATATTTTACCTGATGTAGCTTCTAAATTGTTTTCATTAGAAAAACTTCCAGAACTTGGAAGAGACGTTTCTTTACATGTTTCATCTGTTTCAACATCTGAAGAACTACCAAGAGACAACTGCCCAGAATTTTGGACGGAATCAGAACCAGGGGTAGCCTAAAAATATCAGCATTAATATTTAATGAAAAAAAAAATATTTTTATATTTTATTTTTATTCAACAGGATAATTTGAAAACTCTTTATTTTCAAACTTAGAAACATCAGAAATAATAATTTAGTATTAGTTAATGATGCCATTTCAAAACAATTATTATACATTACAAGTGGCATGAATGAAATAACATGAACTGCTGCTTTCATGTTGCACTCTCGTCTAATTTTTCTCACTTGGGTTTTGCTTAATTATTTCTACTAAAAACAATTGTTGCATGTTTTCAAATATTACGGTGTATGTCTAGAAAGGTTTTATTCTGTATTGTTCAAAACCGGTTACATGGTGCTTTTTACAGTAGCATAAATATGAATTATTAAAATTAGAAAATTCAAATACAACTTATGAAAGGGACCATTCCATTCAATAATATACAAAATGGACTGTAAGCAAGGCTTAATTTCTTAAAAAAAAAAAAAAAAAAAGAGGAAAGGAACATTAATGCTCTTTAGAACTTATTACATATCATTCCCATTTTACAAGTCTATTGATGAATTTTGAAAAATTTGCTTCTTTTTTCGAAGTTGTAAATCAAATCTTACAAAACTCAGCAAGACAAGGCCTCATTTTTCTTTTGAAATATCCAGTTAAACTAATTGTTTTCTTCTTTGGAAACAAGTTACTTTTTATTGAATTCCTATAATTTGAAATTATGGTTGTAATTTGATGCTCAGTACAAAATAAAAACTGTTCTTCATTTATAATTATTTTTCACAATTGCTGGCTGCTATGTGAATAGAAAGAGATAAAAGTCACTAGTTTATAACTGAAAAAGGTAGATAGGAGAAATAAGTAGCGTGCCAACTTACATTACTGATAAAGGTGTTTTCAGCAAGAAAAGAATAACAGGAATTGTAGAAAAAAAAAAAAAAAAAAAAAAAATCAAGGACTTTGATTTTTCGGAAATCAAGCACATGTGATCTTCAGTACGTTATATAAATGAGTCCCCCCCCCCAAATGTTCCATTTAATATATAAAAATTCACTGAAATAAAAGAATGCATTCTCATGCAAATTAAGCCCTTGCTTTATTTAAATCATTATTTGAAGACTATCAACAATTTTAATGATAATTTAAAATTCAATTTTGTTACCATAAGCACCATTTTTTCCAATTAACATAATAAAGTGCATAGGATGGCTTAAAATAAAAAAAGAATGGAAGAAAATAAATTTCTGGTAAAGTTTCACAAACAAATTTACAGTAAAATCTAATTTATAATTTTTCTTTTTGAAGCATGAAACAAACAAATATCATTTTTTTTATTTACACTAATTTGGGTATTCAAAGTAAAATGTTATAAAAAAAAAAAATCTACTTACATGAGCACCACCATTTGAAAATAATGACATTTCTCCATTTAAAATTATGTTTGCAAGTTGGTAGACAAGAGGATGATGAGAAACTATCAAAAACACCTAAAGTAAAAGAATCATTCTAATTACAATTTATTAAAAAAAAAAAAAAAAAAAAAAAAAAAAAAAAACTCGCCCAAATTTGAATGTTAAAATGTTTGCAAATTGAACTAATTCATCATTTGAACATTGTAGAAATAGAGAGCAATAATTAAACAATCCATAAAAAATTATATGCATGATATATAGACATGATCTGCAATAGTAAACTATTATGGTAAACTCTGATTCTCAATCCTTTTATCTTACTTGTCCCCACATAGTATTGATTTTTCATAGGTAAAATAAAAATACATTTCCAGTTTCCTACTGAAATGTATCTAACAATTTATTTATAAAAAGTAAGTTTATCATTATAAACATTAATAATGTGAATTTTTGATATTGGTGGGAATAAAAATAATTATGCTTTTAGAATTATTTTAAGATTTTAAGTGTTATTATTAAATGTAGTTCTATTCTTTTCCCCATTCTTATCTTCAAAACTATCCAATTATAATGTTTTATATTCAAAAATGAAAATAATGGATAACCATCCATTCATTTAAGAATAATTATATTAAGAATAATAGTTTATAACTGCCAAATTATTTTAAAATGATTATTCTAGATCACAGTAAACAGACTAGCCCTACTGCCATAAAAAAGCACAAATTTCGAATTGCAGATTCAATTTTTTTTTTTTTTTTTTACAATGATTATGCAATTTTCCGCATTGAATAAACATTTTATACAGTATTTTTTTCTACGTTTTAGTGAAATGATGTTGAACTAAATACATTAAAACAAACTAAAAAGTTAAAAACATTTAAAAATGCACTTAGCTAATGTTTTCATTCACACATTTTCCTCTATAACCTTCCTCAGTCTCAAGTGAACTAGACTTTTCTGATCTTTCATACCTTCTCCACAGTAATGAGAACCATTTCACATCAATCTTGATTGGTTCAATATCCTTATATGTGCTACTACTATAAGCCAAAACCTCAACAGCTTTACATTTTAAAATGTAAATATGTTTAAAATTTTCAAGTTTAGAAAAATCTTTGTTCTCTTTTTAATATATCTTAGCAAGGGCTGTAGTAGATCTATTGTATTTAATATCATTAGAAAAGGGCCCGAAATTTCAGCTCAGATTACACTCGCCGAAAAAAAGTTTTACTCGCCACAAAATTGGGCTGTCATTTTTTTTTTTTTTTTTACACATTTTGGATTTTATTATTTTTCTTAACTATTTCAAATACTTTTACAAATATGCCTAAAATGATATATATTAAAAGTGTGTCATAGATCATCATGTCTTATAATCATCTATAATCAAAAATCCTAATGCAATTGTATATGAGATTTCAAAAAGATTAAAATATCTATAAATGCGAAGAGTCATTAAAGAAAAAAAGAAGAAAACAAATCTTTGCCAAACAATATCCTGTGAAAATATTTTTATTATGAAAGATTAAGCTTCCTTATTTATCTATTTATTTATTTAACTTTTTACATCAGAAATTATTTTTTGCCCATTTTATTTTTATAATCAGATGGAATGTCGATGTGTAAAACTTGTTCATTGTTGTCATTTGAAATAACCATTTCGGAATTACTTTTTCGATAAAATCATAGCTTACAAATCATAACAAGTGCAAATTCTTAGCGTTTCAGCAAAAACTGGAAAATGTGAACTGTTTTTTTTATCATTATTCAACAAGATAAATATAGGAAGTATCTTTAAAAGGGCTCGGGCTCATTTTCATGTGCCAATATCTCATAGGCAAACTTTCGCATTTTCTTCTCTCGGATAATGGGCTACAGGCAAAGAAGCTCTCTGCTCGTGTATTCTCACTCTGCTTGAAGAAATCACAATGGGAAAAACGAAACTGCCGAAGAGATAAAACTTTTATGCATGTAATAAGCATTTTTCCTTTCTCAGGTTGGGGCGATCGTTGGGCAGTGCACACACAGACTTGGCGCTTGGAGAAGAGAAAAAGGAGAAGTGAAATATGAGGTTCTAAGATGGCAAGATTTTTGCCATATTTAAATCTATACAAAAAATGCTTTCTGTCACCATATCATGTAAAAATTCTATCTATAACTAGACCAAATTTTTACTCGCCACAGTAAAAATTCCACTCGCCAATGGCGAGCTGGTGAGCGGAAATTTCGCACCCTGCATTAGAATGTCCATTTATTCTATTTTTAATTTTTCTCTTTGTCATGCCCTTTGCAGTATCAGTGTCACCTCCCTCTTTTCTAAAACTTACACATTAAATTCCAGCAATATAACAATAAACCAATGGGATCTTTATTATTCCTGTGTTTAAAAGTTTTTCATTTAGTTCAATTGGGATATTTATTTCAATTTTTGCAGCTCCATTTTAAATATTGCGTAATAGTTTTTGCATGCATGAAGAAACATACCTTTATACTAGTAAAACAATGACATATACAAATACAACTGTCATTATACAAAATCAGGGTCTTAATTTAATTACTAATTATTCTAGATTGAAAAAAAAAAAAAGCATTAATATGTAATATGTTGAAATAACCTTATTATTACAAAATAATACTTGTTTCTTTACCTGAGAGAGTAAAAACAAAGATACAATGCAGCTAACTCTAGGTCTTTCATCCTAAAAGAAAAAATTCCATTCATTCAACATTAAATGTATATATATAATTTTACTTTGTTGATAAGTGTAAATAATATGTAATTAAATGCAATCAAAATTTGAGGCTGCAAATTATGAGGGTAAATACTTCTTAACCTCACTATTTAGACGTGATGTTAAAAAATCATTCAAAAGAAAGAAAAAAAAACGTGGGGGGGGGGGGAGAAAATAAACAAATAAGAAGAAAGCCATTCAATTATGTTTAATTGGTGGATAGATCAAAATCACGAGTAAAATCTAATTATTTAAAAGATCACATTACTAAGGACATGTTTTAGCTCTATAGTAAATAATAATATTAACAAAAAGTATCTGATATTAATGAGGGAGCAGTAGTGGCACCAGAAATTCCCTGACGGAGGACATCACTTCCCCGACAGGGGGCCACTATATAGAGAGATTTTATTTATATGACTATTTAACACGGTTCAGCATCATGCTACTTCTACGTACAGATACTGCAATATAGTTATTAATAATATTACTCTTAATATTTGTGTCATTTCATTTGTTAATACTCTTTGCAGTTTTGAAGATCATCGTGTTAGTAATGTTAAAATCAGACTAGTTACACCAGAACTATTATTATCTATATTTTAATATATTAAACTATTTTCATTATGAAAACTATTGAATAATAATGTGTTATTTTTAATGATAATAAAAAAACAGGGGAAAAATATTACCTCAGTTCCAAATTGGGGTGGGTTTTGTACAAGAGAATATACATAAAGAGGAACTAATAATTTGTTCAGTAGATGGTCTGTTAAAACATCATTTAAAGCTTCAATGTGCAAACATAATATGTCATTCAAATAATGCAGATGATCTAAATGTTCAGCAACTAAATCAGCAAGTTTAGTTCGTATTTGAAATCTAGATTGAAATAAATAAAGAAAATGAAATGAAAAACAGGTTTAAGATTTATAAGAAATTGAACAAAATGAAATTTTATCACTATATTACAAGTTCATTTCCACGTTCAATAAAGAAGTGCATTTTCATGTTCAGTAATGGTGAAAAATGTATGTATAAAGAAATAAAGAAAAAAAATCGAAGCCTATTTTTGTTTTTTAAGTAATAGATATGAAATTCTGTACAAAACAGAATTTAACATAGGACAGCAGGATTTTTTTTTTTTTTAGTCCTTAAAATATATATATATATATATATTTTTTTTAAATAAAATTAAACATAATCTATATGTTTCATCAATATATTAAAACTAAAGCAACATTTAAAATGAGAAAACGAATACTAAAACATTTAAAAGCTACATTTTAATTAGAAAACATAAAAATACATGACAGACGTTTCGGCTAATTACTAGCCCTCCTCAGTGTCATATACATACTAAGCACAAAATTTACAATAAAGTAATAAAACATCAAAACAAGACTAGGTATTCAGGAGCAACAGCTTTAGCCTCATTCAAGGCAGAATGCTGTAAATTAGTAAAAGTGCCCTCTAGAAAAATATGGGACTCGTAAATTATTTATATTTGAAGCTAGGATTTTAATATTGTCAAAATCAGGAATATGTTCACTATGAAGAGAATGAATTACGAGTTTCGATCTTAAATCACTTGTTTTATATGCACATTTATGTTCCTTTATTCTAATTTCTCCTGTTCTGCCAGTTTCACTGATATACATAGAATCCCAACGTAGCCTTCCTCCATTAAATGTTTAGGTGTAATCTATAGTAACCCATGTAAAAATTTTGATCACAATTATGGAGGATTCTTACTCCATTAAGGGGACCAAGACATGAAACAGCTTCAAAAAATCGATTTTTCAATTTTTGTCTAAAAAAATAGCGTATTTTCTGCTCTTTCTAAAAATGTATAATTTATGCCCTTTCAATGAAAAAAAAGCTGATAAATTTAGAATAAATAAATTTAAAAGGACATACCACGCCCATTTAAAGAGCTTCGAAAAGTGTAAACAAAGCAGGTTGCCCTCCAGTTCTAGACTAGATATCTTATCTTTCTTACTGGTACCATGGTTAGGAGACTCCCTGGTTCTTCACTCCCTGGTTCTTCACACACTGGTTCTTCACGCTTGCAATAAAACCTGTTTTTAGAAGCCTAACGGATAGAAAACTTTTGGAAAAATGTATGCATGGACGCACACAAAACCCTAATGAAAGTTTCAACAGCTGCATTTGGAAAAGACTGCCAAAAACTAAATTCATTGGCATGAATACTTTAAAAATGGGAGTGATGGATGCTGTTATCTGTTTTAATGATGGTGTTAGCAGTCGGGCAAATGTTTTTAAAAGCATGGGAATTGTTCCGGGTCAGAATATGTGTGAATCCTTGAGGAAAATAGATTTTCGTAGAATCTCTGATGCAGAACTGAAACTTAAAAAACTATCAAAAGAGGCTCGCAAACAAAAAAAGAAACTAAAAAATCAATTAGATAATGCAGAAATGAAATCTCAATCTGATTACGGTCCAGGAATGTTTTAAATGTACAGCTCTGATCTTTAATACTCATTCAAAGTGTTTTTTTCATTTTTCTGAAATTGTGTTTTTTCAATGTTTAGGTACATTTTGTAAAAAATCTACCAGCAGTACAAGTTTGAAATTTTACAGAGATATTTATGATATAAAATTCCAACTGGTGAACCTAAAATTTAAAAGTTTAACATTGTATATTTTTTTGTGATGGTCAATGTTTATTGGAAAATATAGGCTTTTTTTAATCTAGAAGTTCATAATTTTTTTTTTAAAAAATTATCTTTGAAAATAAAATAAAAACAGGTTCACTGTATCAAGCAGGGTGTTTTGGATAATCATGGAAGATTTCAAGGTAAGGAGATACATAGTTTTTTTTTTAAGTGTACCAAAGTGTTCGATAGTATTTTTTTTCGAGAAAATACATCATCCTCTTTATTGTGTCATATGAAAAATATTTTTCAATAATATGTTTTTTAATTATCAAAAAGATATTCTTGAATGTGCATGCAGTAAAAAAATTATAATGATTTGTTAAGCGTGTAAGGAGATACAGGGCTGCAAATAATGGTGAAATATTAGTCTTTTTCAGTAGTCGAAAACGTCTTAGTCCCCTTAAATGTTTAGGTGTAATCTATAGTATCCCTTGTAAAAATTGTGATTCTACGTATATCGGTGAAACTGACAGAACAGGAGAAATTAGAAACATAAACACACATATAAAACAGGTGATTTAAGATTGAAACTCGTAATTCATTCTCTCGATAGTGATCATATTCCTGATTTTGACAACATTAAAATCCTAGCTTCAAATATAAATAATGTGCAAGTCTCATATTTTTCTAGAAGGTGCTTTTACTAATTTACAGCATTTTGCCTTGAACGAGGCTAAAACTGTTAATCCTGAATACCTAGTCTTGTTTTGATGTTTTATTATTTTACTATAAATGTTGTACTTTGTATGTATATGACACTGAGGAGGGTTAGTGTTTAGCTGAAACGTCTGTCGTGTGTTTTATGTTTTTTAATTAAAATGTATCTTTTAAAAATTTTAGTATTTATTATCTCATTTTAAATGTTGCTTTGGTTTTAATATAAAATTGTATTCTTTAGCAACAATTACTATATTCATTTCTTAAAATTTCATTTGCATCTTTTCTCACAATTTTATTTTTTACAAATTTTTAAACTTGCTTTTAGTACATATATATATATATATATATATATATATATATTTTAACTTGTTACCAAAAGGAAAAAAAAATCTTTTTCTAGTGGTCTATTTTGTGTGAAAGCAATGGTCTTGCCACCCTAATAAAATACAGAAAAAGAAAAGATGAAATGACTTAGTATAACCATTTTTAACTTTTAAATATATTTTTTTATATCAATGAATATAAATACGCATTACTAAGTATTAAAAACAAAACATTCAGTTTTGAAAAAAGTGCATTTCATTTACTACATCTGAGTAACATATCAATGCATAAAATGTGTAATCAATATACACATAAAGGATTTGTGAAAACCCTATGCACATATTACATTAAGTTATGCATAATTACAAAAAAAAAAAAAAAAAAAAAAAAAACTTACTCTGATGATGATTTTACGCATTTATCTAGTTCCATGACATGTTCACCAATAAACCAAACAAGATTTGAAAAATATGGAGCAGCTGTTTTATCTCTGACGAACTTTAACATAGCTTTATCATCCACTACAAAAGAATAATTTACACATATAATATCTAAAAATTGTATAGTTCAAAAACTTACAAAATAAAAAACTTCAAAAGTATTAATGTAAGAAAAACAATAGAAGTATCTGAAACTTTCATAAATACACTTTTTAGATCTGTTTAATATACCACGTGCTTAAAATTAAACACATAAAATAATTATATTTAATATAATTAAACTATCACTGAATTTCAACAATATAATTAAACAGAATACAACAGTGCAAAAAAGTTCTTTAAAAAAATAAGTAATTTTTGTAATGCTTTGTAAAATAATATATACTGTCAAAACTTTTAATTTAACTTAAACATAATCCCAATAAATAAAATAAAAATAAATGTGTCTAGCAATTAAAGCTGTCACTGAATTATAAAAAAGAATTTGGAAACTAGATATTACCTTTAAAAACATTCAATGTTAATGTTCTTACAGCAATTCTCACCATGCTTTCACTGTGTTTGAAGAACTTAATTGCCTCATTATATAAAGGAAAATCATTTGTATGCTAGTAAATAAAAGTAATCAAATAATAAATTCAGCAGCATGAATTTCAAATATACAAGAAATTAACCCTTTCAGCGTTAGCTGTTTTTCGGTATATCTGTTTAATGATTCATAAAATTAATACTATGCACAGTACAAATATGAGAATTTAATACCGTATACTACACATATCCATTAATCTTATTTTCTCAAAAAAAGCAACATGTCTTTCAAAATTTAGTCACACTAGCCTTTTATTTCAACTATGCATGACAGAAAAAGACGGGCTTAACGCTTAAAGGGTTAAGTATCTAAAACAATTTTAATTAAATAAATACATGAAAAAAATTAATAACATTTTACTTATAAAAATATATACCTAAATATACTATCCTTTTTTAAGAAATATGCACTTACAGCTTTAGAGCAAATATATTTCAGATACATCGTATCCATCTTCAGTGCATCATTGCGACATCTCCTTTTGTTCTGGTTTGTTTCTTTCTTCTTGATCCTCCATTCTCTTAACTTCGTATGTTTTTTTCTTAATTAGGTGTTGCCATGCAGATGGTATTATGATATGATCACGATCGTTAATTGAAAGACTGTTAGTTATTATTTCAATGGCTTCTTTTTTGAGAGCATAATGGTGGTTGTTATAGGGGGCTATTTTTGGGGTAGCGATTCTGTGTATGACAATTTTGAAAGCGTTTCCCCAAGACTTACTTACTAATTGATCTGAATAAACCAGAACACCAAAAGGGTTATTATGATGTCACATATTTACTAGAATCTCTATCCATAAGCTTGAAAGCCAAGGGAAAAGTGGTGTTGGTATCCAGTTTCACGAATGAAAATAGAGTTAGAAAAAACACACCCCAAGCAAATTTTAACAGACCGTAAAATAGAGATAAGACAACGGGTTGCTATGCAGCAAAAGACTTATTGAACAAGGGTCATGAAAGTAGGGAGAGGTGCTCTTTTTGCAGGTCATCTCGACCCATGGGGGAATAGATTGCAAGGGAGCTAAAAGATTATCATTTGAAGAAAGGAAATCTTTGTTGTTTAAAAAGGGCGGATGCTACAGATACCTTGAGATAAAGAAGCATATAGCTAAATTTTGTAAGAAAAACATTACTTGCCAATATTGTCAGGGAAAACAGGCATCTTTGATGTGTTTTAAATATCATCAAACTAATAAAGATAAATTTCTTGCAAAAGATCAAGAAGCCAATACACTTTTAATTAATGAACACTCGGAAAATAAAGTGCACTTACAAACTTTAGTTGCTCGCATAAATAATAAAGAAAACTAACATTTTGTAAGAATAATTTGTGATACCGCATCGTCAAAGTCTTACGTATCTAGTTTTATAGCAAAGAAATTAAACTTAGAATGTTTAGGAAAAGTGAAAATTACTCATGGGCTGTTTGGAGGTACTGAGAAAACAGTGTTACACAATCGATATTCTATTAACTTAAAGGGGTTAAAGGAAAACAAAAATAATGTATTCAAGGTCATGGTACAAGAAAAGATTTGTACAACAGTTCCGAGGTTTAACAGTATTAATTGCTTTAGAGAATTAAAAGAGAAAAATATCTTTTTGAGTGACATTTGTCCTAGAAGTAGAAACTGTTTATATGAGAATGAATGATGAAAATGAAATACATGTTTTGTTAGGGGCAGATGTCATGAGGAGATTGTTTACTGGGAAAATAAAGAATCTGTCCAGTGGGTTGGTAGCTATGCAAACGATTCTCGGGTGGACTGCAATGGGAAAGATTAAAAGTAGGGATAAAGGTTATATGGTCAGTGACAGACAGAATGACAGACAATTCGGGTGAATAAAAAAACATTCTTAAAAAAAAAAAAAAAAAAAAAAAAAAAATAGCTTTAAAAATTGTGAACTAAGTTTGACAAAAATTCTAAATTGGCGATAAATAGCCACCATGAGTTCATTGTCCAAAAATATTGTAATTCGATTAAAAAGAAAATATTTAATTAAACACATTTTTCAAGCCGATTACTTTGCCTACCTCAATGGTCTCAACACATAATGTCACTGACAAAAATCCAATCTTGGAAGTTAAGGCAGGGATTGTAGTGCCTCGCTTAAGACTATTGTAAGTATAAATTCTGTCTTAAGATGTAATCAAAACGCAAGTCGTATTCCAGTGTCTCACTACCTTACGACTACCTCTCACTATCTTATAGCTACCTCAGAGATGTCTTGAGTCAAATTGTAACTGGATGTGTGTGCAATCATAACATAGCTCGCTCTGCATCTCCAATTGGCTAGCTCCTTTCTTCCGCCGGGGATTTACACTTGAGTCACTGTAACACCAAGTTAAGACTGTTTTTAAACACACCCATTCTTACGACGAATTTTAAGATTAAGATTAATCATAAGACTGAGGCACCATAATCCCAGCTGAAAGTTAAGTCACTCAATTACAGAAGTAAAAATAAAATAGTTTTTTTCCTTCTAATTTTTTGACTATTATAACAAAAATTCTATTGAGATTTAAAAAAAAAAAAAAAAAAAACATAGTAGGAGCTTACAGTAAAAAGGCATTCTCATTCAATTGAAAATCAATGGGACCTTTCTTAGCTGTTTACTATGTCAAATGACTGCATAGAATTTGAAAATTTAAGTAGCTGCTAATGTAATGTGTTATGCTGTAGAAATGCATAACACCCCTAAATTAATTTCCAAAATAAATCATTAGGATAGATAATCCTCAAATAATTTGCAAATAAAAAATAGTTTAATAATTAAAAATATTCTGCTTTTTAAAGCATTTTGTATGCTACTGAAATCGTAATTAAAAAGAATAAAATGATATTTAAGAAAAACTTCTCTATCTGTTTAAAAAGTTCTATTTAAAACTCAGTATGTTTAAGCTCTGCAGCAGACAATCATAGTTAGGTTTCAAAATAAATAGTTAAAATAAATTTCTAATAGCTTTTGAATAATTTATGTAGATTAAAATGATTCAGCTTTTTAAATGATGAAATTTAGCATTAATACCATACATTAATGTCTATTATTTCCTTATTTATCAATAAAACAAATTCAATGATTATTCCTAACTTTAGTGTTTTTCTGGAAAGTTAAACATAGTCATTTTCATTTTTCAGTCATCGTAGCTTTTTTCTCCCCTTTCTGCAATAGCAATCAGATGAGTCCCTTCCGTCTGGATGCAATCGAGGCATGAGAACAGTTTTCAAATGGAGAAGTCTACAGCATGCCTGGGTCTCTGATTGGCTCAAAGTTCCACGTAGTTTTTGAATCTCAGAGTGAAAAGATCGTATTTCTTCAGTAAAGCAGTAGCAGCAGAGTGTAAGAGTACATCGGAGGTTTGGCCGGTATTCTCGTTTCTCAGGTTGCTGTTGCTGCTACCTAAAACAGTAGAGTCGAGTTTGATTTGCTTGTTATATCACCATTTGATATCAAGTATGACCATTAATTGCTCTTGTAGCTGAAATGAAGGAAATGGGCTCTACTTAGCAGAAGATATTTCAGAACGATTATACTAATATCCAAACAGCTTAAGTTGGAGTGGCCTCTATGATGGAAATATGAAGATAATGGTGCTGTAATGTGGTGCATTTCTGTGGAGGAATTCAAATACACATCGGGTCTAATTTATCAAAGAGCTTGTTTTTGAGACAACTATGGTTACTACTACATGAATGTTCAAATCACATATAGATATTTGTTGTGATATTCTAGCTGAAATCTACTGAATCATATATGTGCCGTTGAAGTAGATTCTCTTCATTTGTTGGTGTGCCAGTGCTTTTGATAGCGTCGATCATATAATTCAAACCATCAGTGCACTTATATATTAACTCCATGTAAAAAAACCTGACTACAATATCACTAAACTGTTATTGGAGATTTTCTCAGCTATCTCTTTTATTAATATGGTTTATGTATAATGCCAACTAGTTAACAATATGGCTAATCATGTTATATATTTAGGCACAAGTTATCTATAAATGTATGTGGTGGCCACTATCAATATTACTCTGCAATAAAATATAATTAATTTAAGATCTGATGTCTGGTAAGTTACTTATTATTTTCTTCCTTGTGTCTGCTTATTTTATTCTAGATAATATCTAGCTCATTGGAAAGTTTTTCAAGAAATTTATTCCTTTAAGGTATGTTCTCGGCCATACTTGAATTAATTATTAATGAATTATTTACTTTATTAATTATGTCTTGAAATTAAATCTAACAGATAAAGCTTTGACATTAGATTTTCTAAAATTACTTTAATAACTTAACAAATTAGATTTTTTAATATTACATAATGATCGAAAATGCAACAACATTTCGTGCATTTTTCAGTCTGTCTTTTGAAGAAATAATTTAGTTTTTGACCAATTTTTAGCAATAATGAATAAATTATTTTTTCAATAACAGTTTTTTGAAGAAATAGCTGCTCTGTTTATTGTTTTGATGACTGTAGAAAATGAGTTTGTACGAGAATAATTATAAAATAATAATTGCACCAATTTCATTAAAAATTTCACAAGCAGGATTCTCAAGGGTTACGAACAGGCTGGCTGTGTTTTCCATGGTTAAAATTGTTTGGAGAAACATACTGAGGATCCCAGCAAGCAGGGTGTTCAGATGGTTATCAAACATGCTGTAGGGAGCCTGACGCAAAAAAAAAGGTGCTTCTGAGTGAACGTTTGGCACAGTTTCAGAGGTCATGAACTAGCTGGCTGCCAAAGACGGTTAATATGTAATATCAAATATAAAAAAGAAAAGATTGAAATTCAACAACAATTATCAAGGGAATAATAGTTATTTTTGGGGAAAAAAAGAAGAATTTGAAGGGAAAAAAAAAAAAAAAGAATTAAAAAGTTATGGAAGACTTTTTTTTTTTTTAATAATGATTCAGAAAAGCAATGGATCACCTCTCTAAACAAATATTATTTTCATTTATGTCTACTACATTTATGCTCTTAAAGAGTCGAGTAGTTGAAGTTTATGACATTAGGGGAAATATAACTTACCTCATTGTAGAAAAAGTGAATTGTATGTGTATTTAATTTCAAAGACAAAGTTTTTAGGAATGATATGTAGTATGCCATGACCTAAAAGATAAATAAAAATAAAACAATTCACACATGTATATATATATATATCATTAAAGTAATAAACACTTTATAGAGCCATAATAAATTTATGTACTTACTTCTTCATCAGAGAAATCAAACTTGTGAACAATAATGGAATTTACATGATTATTAGACAATAAATAATCTGAAAATAAAAAAATCATTAGATTAATATAAAAGTCATTGAAGAATTAATATACAGAGAAAGGTCATTCACACTTTTAGAAATTAATTTTATAATTACATTGAATTATGGAATCTTAAAGTAAAAATTTGGCATTATCAGTGACATTTGATATTATTGGAATGTATAATAAAAAATTTATTTTTAAACTGATTCCTAATATTGATAAATGGCTTGACGGTTATGAAATATGCTTTCCAAGGAAAATATTCACAACAACAAATTATAAAACAGTGCAAAAAATAAAGATTATTCCAATAGAGAAAGAAGAGATATTTTTAAGAAGTTAAATTTTAAAGAGAAAAAATATCTAGCTAAAATTAAAAATGAAAATAAATAAATAAAGACTGCAAAGTTATATTATAAGATTGTTTGCATAGTAAATAAGATAAAAAGGATGTCTAAGGTTATATATATATATATACATATATTAACTGAAATCTTTGAAACCTGGAATGTTTTCTGCCATTGTAAGACTAATTATAAAAATTTTAAGTAAAAAGAAAAAAAAAAGTTTCAATTTGAAATTTATTGGATTTTTAAAAATCAAATTGTAAACATACAGCTGCCAATAAATGGAACACTAAAACTTGATGAGAGAGAGTGTATTTTTGCATGAATGTAATAATAATAATAAAAAATATTTAACTTCTGAAATGACTGAACAAAATGGTGTAAGCAATATATAGAAAAGTTCCTGGCGAAATTCATGGCAATTACAAAATTCTATCGCAGCAATAAATTAAAATTTTTTCAAGTAAAGAAAGTATTAATAAACTCTACTATCCGCAGAGTATTTTAGAACCAGTTTTTTAAGAATAAATTTTAATTTATATAGAAAGCATATCAACAAAGTTGAGCTCCATATGGATAAAATAATTCTAATTGGTATAAAACTTTGAATAAACACCATAAAATATAATATTTTATGGTGTTTATTAAAAGTTTTGTACCAATTACTTTTAAACACCAGTGCTCTGTAGTGCTTTCTTATAAAATAATTCTAGTAATACTGCACCCTGGTAAGAAAAATGACAACTCAAAAACACAATATTTGATAAAAATCAACTTCAATACTATGAAACAATAACTAGCCTACAATAAAACTGATACACCTATCTCTAAGTGGATAAATTATAAGCTAGAGATGTGATGTTTTTTGAGCATAGGGTACGTCATACACATTTTTCAATAACAAATTCAAAATTGCCTCTTTTGGACTTGCTTCACTTTTTAAAGTGGTGTGCAATATATCTACATCAAGTGACACTTACTAGAAACAGAACTGAATTGGAAACAAGTGTAAATCAGATTCCATTTAATGAAACTTCTAAAAAAAATCAGTTGCCTTTCCCTCACAGGCTTTTAACTTTCAAATAGTTAAATCAAGCTCTAGATAAGTAGTAGTTATTAAAGAACATTAAATTGATTTTGCAGAATTAAACATGAGGCGTAAGATAAAATTAACATGCCAATACTAACAAAGAATCCTCATGAACTGTGACACATTGATTGTAACCAAATTTTACAGGTAGCTAAAGGGGACGAAAATAAGCACTCCTACCAATTTATATTGGCAAACATTACTTTAGAACAGAGAAATTAGTTTTTGAATTTGGAACTATTTTTTTCCAATATTGCGACGCCATTCTATATATCTATTTGACTTTTCTACTTTTCCACCCATCTAACTGGTGCTATTGATTTATTTAATTAAATAAATTTCAGATTGCTTGCAAAGAAAAATGTAGGCGTAAATGTTTGTAAAATTCTACCAAAATAGACCTGAAAATATCCACTCGCCATGTGGCTATTAAAAACTACTATGTTGTGGCCACCACAAAACTTTCTTCTATAATTTCCTACATATATTCTAATTGAAATCTTTCTTATATAGAAACACATTTTTCAAATCTGTAAAAAAAAAAAAAAAAAAAATGCATGTGCAGACGATTAAAAAGTGCAGTCAAATGACATCACAATAATAGAAAAAAAATCTGGTGTGAAGCAACCACACAACTTCCATTACCCACTATTTCACGTATTATAGGGTCACCCGGGGTAAAATGTGTATATTTACTTTTTTTTTGTTTCAATTTAATAGATAACATTTTTTAAAAGGAAAAATTACCATTAAAATGCTCAGATATCTGGCAACATTTTAACTTAATAAAAAAAATCTGGCAACACATTTACTGGGCTTAGCAGCCATTTTGTTTTTCAGGAGCTAGAACACTGTGTTTTTCGTGTATGATAAATTTCTTTCCATAAAAATTTGCAGGAAGAATTTTAGAAATATATATTGTTTGAATTTTAGAGAAGAAGGATTTTCCAAACAGAAAACTTAAAAAGTAAGTAAATTTTATTACTCACAAAATATTTATAGCATATTTAGTTACATGGGGTAAAATAGGTATATCCAATATTTTTGAGTTCAAGATGTGAATGTATGAAGATTGATCAAAATTCAAAGACCTTAGAGAGCAAATTGTGACTGTTTATGTTTTAAACTGGAATTTTGTTTTTAAGAATAGAAGCTTAAGTTCAAATGAGTAAAAAAATAAAAAAATTAAGTTAATTAAATGAGTAAAACAAAAATTGAAAACAAAATCAAGGTAAAAGATCAAAATGTAGCAAGAATGTAGCCAAAAGGGTGGAATTTAATAATAATAATTAATAGGGTGAACTAAACTGTACTTGTTGTGAACATTTTAATATTGTTGTTTTATTGAAATAGGTTTAGGGCAAGTTATGTTATGCATTTACCCTAAACCCATTACATGTATATACTTGTATTTGTAAGAATAATAAATCATTATCTTATCTTAATAGGTGTATAAATTAGTACTCTGTCTTTACTAGTGCTACTAACTATGTCAGAAAGCTACCTCAACCAAGATGCGACAGTCGTTGCCAGTATACATTTTGTCCAAACTTTGGTTAAGTAATTAACAATATGTAATTGTTATAATTGTAATATAATTATTTTTGATTAAAAATTGATTTTCCAATGTAACTTGACTTAATTTCACATTTTCTCCATTAATTATAGTGTAATTCAACTTTAACTAGCATATACCCATTTTACCCCGGACCACGGGGAAAATAGGTATAGCACTTTATACAAAAATTAAAGGAAAAACAAATTATGTTCAATTTAGACCTAAGATACACAATGTAAAGAATATTGAACAAAAACACGATTATATTTCATAATGTTTCTGCTATGGAACATTAAAAATAAAAAAAACTGATTTTTATACCCATTTTACCCCGGGTGACCCTATGCAATTTTTAAAAATGTGATCCAGAAGACATAAAATTGACCGACCTAATGAAGCAGACACCTAACAGATTTAAAAGAGAGAGAGAGATTTAAAACTGTAAAACAGAGTTTACATAGTGAGTTAAAAAATAAGAAAGAAAAAATGGTAGTTATTTTTTGAAACACCAATTTCCGAGATCTAAAACTGACCTACTGAACCAGGATGACTGTTATTTTTCCTGTAATAACCACATAATATACTAGAAAGGATATCTAAAATGGATTTATGTAACAATTTTCAAGAAAATCGTTAGAGCTGTTTTTGAGATATCAACTTTTACCACAACATGGCATACTCAATTATTGACTGGAAAACAATAATTCCATACAAAAGGATATTTAAAAGATGGTGAATATAAAAAAAATCCGTACAATCGTTTAAAAAAAATTGCACTTGTGAGACCTGAAATTGAGCTATTTTATACAGGGCCTATCAATTTTCCTGAACAAACCAACTATATCATTCAAAAAGACATCTAATAGAGTGTTTATGTAGCAAACTTGACAGTTCTGTCTTAATTCTGATGATTTGTAACTCTATCTTTATTAGTTTTGGAGATACGATAGTCAGAAGATTCCGCACACACATACACACACTGACCAATTGCCAAAAACTACTTTTTTGGACTCAGGAGACCTTAAAAGATGTAAATCGGGTGAAAACTCAACATCGAATTTTTAGAATGAATACAATACTTCCATTACCTACGGTAGTCGGGTAATGGAAGTAAAAATAGTTCCAACTTCAAACACCAATATCTATGTTCTGAAGTAATATTTGCTGATATAAATTGGTAGGAGTACATATCTTCTTACCCTTTAAGTTTGGTTACAATCAATCTGTGTGTCACAGTTCGTGAACGTTAAGCGGCCGCTTCACAGACCGTCGCCGTAAACCCAAGCCAATGTTATTCTATAGAGAATTTTGTTCAATTGTAACTCATTAACTAATTCATATTTTTTTATTATGTTTCCACATTCAGAAAATTCACAGTTGTTAAATTGGCCGCCGTTTTCTAAAAATGGATTTTTAAAATTTTAAATGTTTTATTTTAAAGCTGTAAAATACGAATTTTTAATATGTGAAATTTTGCATGTTACTGCATAAAAATAAAATATTAAAAATTAAAAAAATCTGTTTTCATAAAACGGCGGCCAATTTAACAATTGTGAATTTTCTGAATGTGAAAACAGAATTTAAAATTATGAATTTATTAATGAGCTATAATTAAACAAAATTCTCCATAGGAAAACATTGGCTTGAGCTTCCGTCGACGGTCAGTGAAGCGGCCCCTTAAAAGTTTGCTTTCATGAAAAGTTCAAGCTGTACCATTCTATTGCTAAGAATCAAGAGTATCAGAGTAAAAGAAAATTATAAGAAATGTTTCTTTATACATAAAACTTATCAAAATCATTCCTATAATGTATAAATGATCTTTTGAAATAATATAAAAGGAAAGAGGAGAAAGAAAAAAAGAACAAAAATAGCAGTGAAAATCATAAGGTAATTTATATTTTGTACTTTAAAAATTTACAGATTTTAATTAAAAAGCTACTTACACAGAGATGTTTCATTCCTGATGTTTTCAAATAAAATATTCAATGTTTGTAAAAGTTGAACACATACATATCTACCACATTTTTGTTTCATAATCTTCAAAAAGAATGAGAGCATATTTTTCTCTAGGAAAAAACTGAAAAAAAAAATGAATATATATATATATATATATATTTGAGCCCTCTTATTGAATAAAGTAGTTAAAAATAATAATAAATAAATTTACAACAAAATACACCATTTCATCAAATTATTAGTTTTAAAGATATTATCTAACAAAATTTCACTACTGAAGATTTAAAGAAGATCAGCAGCTTTTATTTTAAAATGACCTTATACTAAAATAAGTAAAAGCTTTATATTAAAGAATAACTTTCTAAAAATAATCTGTTTTTAAGTATCAAGAGATGTAAATTTTAAATTTCAGCAAGTGAATTCATTGGTCATAATCCAGGAATTGTAGCAATGCTTTCTTAAAAACAGTATAATAATAATATAGTGGTGCAAAGCTTTTAGGAGAAAGGGCATTTGTACAGCTGATTGTACATTACATTAATAAAGACAACTGAATCACAATATAGATGTCTTGCGCACGTAAAACACATTGCCATTACTAAAGTTAATGTCTGTTTACATATACAGCTGTGCCGTTACATACTGGTAAAGCAGAAAATCTTTATATTCAATTTGTAGTCAGTGGGCCAAATAATTTTCATACTATAAATGATAAATTTTATAAAAGCATTGCAGATATATGTAAACAGCCCTTCATACCCTAATCAGTTTTATTGCGATTGAATTTCTGCATTTACCATAATCAGGTACAAAAGCCCCCTCCTAGAAAGTTGTGCATCACTAGTATAATATGATAAGATAATTATACACATTAAGTAAGCCTGTAGCTCAATTGAAAATCTAAAGAAAACATAATTATTTTTTATTACAAAAAATTTTTTTCATTCAAGAGAACTGCATGAGTAAGATCATGAAGTAATGCATTTAGGAAACAAAAGTTGCTGCACTTTGAATTTTGAAATATTTTTTTAATATGAAAATTGTATTATTTTTTGTTCTTGTTTAATGAATTCATTATGCATAAAATTCTCTAAAGAAAAGCATGAAACAGTCAGAATAATAAGCTTAGTATAAAATGATTAAAAGTTCTATAATATGAGCCTTTTCTTTATGAAAATCCATATTTGTGTGAATATAATTATTTCCCCTACATCTAACATCATATACAAAAATTTGAAAAATGCTTTTCAACTGCTTTAGTGTAAAAGAACCTCTTATATACACATATATTGTGAGGCTTAACGGTTGAAAGAAGAAATATATTTTCTTAATTTTTTGTACTGAAGAATAGACTATGACACAGCATGTATGTGTGTGTGAGAGAGAGAGATTAATGAAGTTTCTGAAAAATTCCAAGATTGTAATTCTGAAATAATATTATCTAGCTGCATCAATATGCATTAATATAAAATTTCTTTCACACATTTTTACTTACTCAAAAACAGTACTATCATTTTGATCACCCCAAATGAGAATCTCTGCAATGGATCGCAGAGTTTCCACTAAAAGTCCTTTATTTTGTTCATTTACAACTTGATTCTTGTATAAAACATTGTACAGATACCTACAAATAGACGAAACATATATTTATGAACTAATAAAAAAAAGAGAGAGATTTGCATAAAATAATGAGAAAACCATTTTTCTTCAATAGATAAATATAAAACTGAATACTTTTAAAAAATCTATAAAACCATATTTTGAAACAAATTGATTTCATTGCATTTATTTATTTGGTAATCAAAGCATCATAAGAATAATTTTAACAAAATAATTATCTGGTTTATATCTTAATAATAGTAATTTTCAGTTACTAACTAAACTTAGTACTGTTTTGTTTAGAAAGTACTTTTAAATTAGTAATATTTCTACATTTTCTTCCTAAAAAAATAAAAATAAATAAAATAAAATAAAATAAAAACACGAATGTTTGCCTATATATATATATATGTATGCAAGATATGGTTTATAAATTTATGATTGCATGATTTAAAAATAAAAAGTACAAAAAATGGGTCCTTCATGCTGTTGAAATTAATGGTAAAACTTCACAATCCTGTACGATAACGTTTATTTCCACATTCTCGGTAATGAAGCCACCGTATAGGATTGTAAAATTTAGCTATGTTAATATTGTACGTATGTAATCATAAGACAATATTTCCACAGAAACACGAATATTTGCTAATTTAAGTACTTATACTGCCTTGCCAAATTATGAAAAATATGAACTTATATCCATCAATTTTCACAATAATTCCAAAACTTTACAGTAAACTTACGCTATATTGCCTCGACTTATACTTTTATTGGATTTTAAAATATTTTTTAGTTCCACATTTATGCACTGATGTTTGAAATTTAATAAAGCAGCAGAAGATAGAAGAGAATTCATTTTAATATTATGTAACGATTAGGTAAAAAAATTACTGGAGGAGCACTTTAGAGAATAAAGTGTAAAGAAAGTAAGTCAAAGAAAGTATTTGATTATAGTGATAGATAAGAAACCTGACTCATAGGGTGATAACTAATATTAAAAAACTCCTGACCAAAAGAAAAAAAAGAAAGAAAGAAAACAATGAATACACACATTTCGAAAGAAAACGCAATTATTTTTACATACTTTAAATGTTCTAAAGAGTGAGGATTTTTTGGTTTCCACATTCCACCAGAAAACCAACTTTTATTTCGAAACATTATTGAAAGAAGACATTCGAATAAACATTAAAACGCGATCTGTCAACAAAACGATTTTCAATACACATTGGCTCTTTAATAATCAAGACAAATTTTAATATAAAATAAACACGCATGTTCAACCGATATGTCGGCACATCAGCTTTTGTGTTAGTTGTCCGGATGAAGGTAACTGTGATTGCGTCGCAGCTTCCATGCGACATTACACTTTTTACTCCACGCTTTCTTTCTTTCTTCTTTTTTTTTTCCTTGTTCCAAAAGCGCAATTTTGAAACAACGTACAGTCGGTAACAAAAGTGTCCGAACACTAGCCAAAATTCCTATGTAAATAAAGCACGCTTCATACGGTTTTGTTAAATAAATCCTTGTCGAATACTGTTCTTAGTCAGTGTAAGAACATGATTCGATAAGGATTTATTTAACAAAACCGTATGAAGTGTACTTTTTTTGCATAGGAATTTTCGCTAGTGTTCGGACACTTTTGTTACCGACTGTAGACGCAATCCAGACGCACTTTTTGAGACACTCCAAGCTACGACGATTAAGCAAATAGAGAACAGCAATTGGTCAGACGTAATTACTGTAGGAGGAGCCAAAAGCTGACAATTCAATGGATGGTTGGTTGGGTTTTACGTCGCACTGGGACACACCCCTAGAGGGATAAGGACTCCGGAGACATGCCATCACAATTTTTATCCTTCACGGATGAATCTATCAACACAACATGGCTTCGTCTTCATAGACCATCGTTACGCTTTCAAATACAAAATAAAACTTTCTTAGCCCACTCTTTTATCTTTAATGTGCATTAAAATATTTTATCTTGCCATGCGTTTGTATAACTAAAAGGTTAAAAAATCTTAGCTGGTATCTTGAGGAAAAATATGTACACTAAATTTCATATGGAAAGTTCTATATCAGTTTCTTTAGTAAATATTTATTTTTCATAAAATTATGATGATTTTATTTTTGTGCAACATACAGCATATTAATATTTACAAAGAGATTTTACTGATAACAATTTTGCAATTTGGAAGCTTTTAAAAAATGTTTATTCTTCCAAAAATATTTTCTTTTTCCCTGATAAAGTAGTGTATTGCATGAGTTACTTGTTGTAAGATTTTTAAATTCCTAAAAAATTAAAAAATGTCCTGAAACTGAAAGACCCTAATTATGATAAGTTGTCTTGAATTTCATAAAAAAATTGTAGCTGTTGTGCTACTTATTGTCATTTTAACAACCCAAATTAAGCAATCAAATCCCAAACTCATTTTGTAATGCTGCGCTGTGTTCGCTAGATAATAGATTTAAAAAAAGAAGAAAAAGAAAAAAAAAAAAAAAACCTTGTGAGCAGCGCTGATGCTGCATTTATGCATTTTTTTTCTTTTTTTCCTTGCATGGTTAAGGTTGGTTGGTTGGTTGGGTTTTACGTCGCACTAGTGCTGCGCAGGTGGGCAATTGGCGATGGTCTGGGACTCACCCCTAGGGGTGGTCCGGAGACATGCCATCGCAATTTTGATCCTCCACGGAAGGGATGGCTCTCCCGCTTCGGTGACCCCCAGAGGTATAATTTTTGATGGGAACATGGAGGACTTTGCGGCCACGACAGATTTTACGTGCACCAGCCACCATTAGTGTACACGACGGTCTTTGGCCGGCTCGAGTACCGAATCCGCAATCTTCCAAATGCGAGGCCGGCGCTCTACCGACTGGGCTACCGCGGCCCTGCATGGTTAAGGATAAAAGGCTATTATTTTGACCTAAAAACAACTGTTATGAGGATTTTTTTTTTTTTTTTTTTTTTTTTTTTTACAGTTTATGGTGTTTGCTTACTACGTTTATTATTGCTTTTTTGTGCTAGGTTGTGAGGTTGAGACGTCAGAACGTCACCACAGTTGTTTTACCCTAGCATTCTATTGTAACAATCGCAGCTATCGTAGATCACAAGTCGGATTGTACACTCCGCAGCAAAAGTATCCGATCGCTAGCAATAATCCCCGTCTTAAAAAAGTAGACTTAATACTGCTTTTTTAAATAAATCCTTGCTGAGTCATGTTCTTAGTCTGTCTAAGAACATGATTCGACAAGGATTTATTTAAAAAAGCAGTATTAAGTGTACTTTTTTCAAACAGGGATAATTGCTAGTGCTCGGATACCTTTGCTGCGGAGTGTACAATCCGACTTGTGATCTACGATAGCTGCGATTGTTACAATAGTATGCCTCCCTTAAGTAAGCTGGATCCAGCAAAGTAGAAAGTGGGGACGGTTAAAATCGCTTCGTCGCCAGTGACTCGGTGAAGGTTGAGGTCGAGTTAGTTTTGTGTCAGCAGGGTGCTGCATTGAAAAAACTAGATTCTGAATGTTAGATAAATTAGAAGTGATTTTAAAAGGATGGATTGAAATGTAGTGAAAGGAGGGTGTAGGAAGAAGTATAAAAATAGAGATGGTTTTAGTAGATGGTGTGGATGTTGGAGGATATTATAGTGGATGTCGGAGCATATTATAGAGTGGATGTTGGAGGATATTATAGTGGATGTCGGAGCATATTATAGAGTGGAGGTTGGAGTATATTATAGTGGATGGTGATGAATCTTATTCTGGCGAGTACCGAGAAGTGGAGTAGTGGAGATTTAGTTGCGTGAAGTTAAGTAGTGATGTGTGTTAGTGTGCGTATCTACTAGTATTCGGAAAGGTAAAGTGGGGTCTGAAGGGAATCCTCTGATCCCTAGTGAAGTCGTAGTAGCGGAGTACGAGTGCAACCGTCTCTACACCTTCGACTACCTACTGGGGTGAGATATTTAAGATTAGATAATTAAATGGTTGATACATATATTTTGATTAAGTAATACGCTGACTGAGCTAAGTTTTATTACCAGGCCGCCCTCCCATTAATCTGGTTCAAATAAACTCTTATTGTTTGTTCAATTCAAGTCTCTGGTTCTCTTAGTAATCTAATTAAGTTAAGATGGAGTTTGCATCAACGCAAACTTTACAGTGGCACCCACATCAGTTCGACACCCCCCCCCCCTGCTCGGGTTTATTTTACCGGCTCAAATAATGTACTTGAATTTTTTAAGGAGCTTGAACAATATTTTGATATATGTAAAATTGACGAAGCTGATAAATTTAATTTATTAAAATACTCCTTAAAAGGAGATGCTAAAATCTGGTATGACACCATTGCCTCTAGAGCTCTAGGCCAAAATCCCACGTATGAGGATTTGAAACTTAAAACTAAGAGTTCATTCTCTTCTATCGTTGATAAAACCAAACTTCGTCAAGAACTTTACACGACTAAAATGTTGTTTTATGATAATCCTACCACATTTTTTTCTTACGTAAATTCGACATTATAAAGCAGCTGGATTTAGTGGTATCTTTTGCCGCTGCAATGGAAATTATAACCCCGCTATTGACTATTCCTTTTCAAGACTATCTTGATCTGAAAACTGTCACTTCTTACGACAGCCTGTTTCAAACTTTATCTAAGTACCAAGAACGTCACCCTCCAAGGGCGGAAAATACCTTTAATCGCCAGCGGGTTAATGGAAATATGCAAAATTTTAGGCGTGAAAATTTCACTCCCCCTCAAAATTTCAATCGCTATCAACAAGAACGTCAATCGCCGCAACCAAGGCGTAATAACTTTCAAAATTCTCGGAACGATCGTTCTAATCAAAATCAGTCTCAAAACTTTTCTCGAGCTGATAGAAATAACAGAAATTTTCGTAACTCTCGTAATAACCAACGTCGTCAGTTAAACGAGTAAGTGGCTCTTGTGAGGAAGGTCAACAGCCACTGAATAACCCAACCACCTCCATACGTTTAGACACAATTTCTATCAGTCCGGTGGACCTTCCTAATTTAAATGCAATAATTCATGACATTTTCATACCTACTTATTGGGACACTGGTGCTGATCGTTCCTTTCTAGCATATGAAACTTATAAAAAGTATTTTGACTTTAAACCTTTAAAGCGGACAAATTTAAATATTACAACGGCTCAAGGCCAGTCCTGTGTTAATAGAGGCGAAGTCAGCCTGAGTGTTAAAATTCATAATTTAAGTGTTAATTGGCCTTTTTACGTCATAGACAATCTTCAGCACCCCTGCATTATTGGGTTAGATTTTATGAAAGCAAATAATGTTGAAATAAATTTTGCCAATAAATCTTTACATATTGATGATTCTAAGTCAAATTCTAAACCTGTCGAGCCGACAGAGTTAATTGTTAAATTAGAGGAAAGTGCCCTCACTCATATTGAAAAAATTGATTTTGTTAATTTTCTTAATCAGTTTAAAGAGTTATTTTCTGATACACATGGCTTAACCCATGTTGTTTGCCATGAAATCGACACTGGAGCTAATAAACCAGTCTTTAGTAAGCCTTATCGTTATGATCAAGCCAAACAAGATATTATAAATTGGCATATTGACAAAATGTTGAAAAATGATATTATTATGCCTGTAACTTCTCCTTATGCATCTCCTGTTGTTTTATGTCGTAAGAAAAATGATAAACCTATTACCGATCCTGAGGCATGGAGATTTGCAATAGATTATCGTAAGCTCAATTCTATTACACAATATCCTCAGTATCCCTTGCCTATAATTGATGATTTGTTAGCACATATTACAACGACCAATTTTATGTCTACTCTCGATCTGACATCGGGTTATTTCCAAACTGCCATGAAACCCGCTGATATATCAAAAACAGCGTTTATAACTAAAAACGGCACGTTTGGTTTTAAACGAATGCCTTTCGGATGTTCAGGGGCAGTTGCAACATTCCAAAAAGCTATGGAAATTATACTTAAACCTGTTTTGAATAAATTTGTGCATGTGTATCTCGATGATATAATAATCACGTCCTCATCTTACAATGAGCATTTAAATCATTTAAAAACTGTTTTTACTCTACTGCAAAATGCAGGATTAACTTTAAATTCTTCTAAGTGCCATTTTGCACGACAGGAAATTAAGTACCTAGGCGTCAAAATAACGCCTGCTGGTATTTCTGTAGATGATGAAAAAGTTCACCCAGTTTTGAACATGCCCCCTCCTACAACTTCCAACTAAGTTTCTAGATTTCTAGGCATGTGTGCCTGGTATGGAAAATTTATACCAAATTTTGCTCACATATGCGAAGCCCCTCTTTAAACTCAAAAGGAAAAGAATTAAATTTAACTGGTCAAATGAAGCACAAGAAGTGTTTGATAAGTTAAAAACTATACTTAGCGCTCCTCCTGTACTAGCTCATCCTAATTATAATATAAAATTTCAAGTAGCTACGGATGCTTCTTCCTACGGAATTGGGGCCGTTTTAAGCCAAGAAGGCCGCCCAATAGCATATGCATCCCGAACGCTTAACGCTGCAGAAAGAAATTATCCAGTAACTGAACGTGAATGTTTAGCAGTGCTTTGGGGACTGCAAAAATTTCGTTTATATTTTACGCAACTTCCAGTAACAGTTGTTACGGATCATGCGGCATTAACTCGGTTAACAACTGGAAAGAATCTTTCCCCTCGCATGATTCGATGGACTCTTAAGTTATCTAACTTTAATATGAACATTGAACACCGACTTGGTTCTGCCAATATCGTAGCTGACGTTCTTTCACGTACTACTCGAACTCAAGAAAATAAGATTGAATCTAATTGTGTAAATCAATCCTTTGCTTTAAATGAAAAGAATGTTCAGTTAAAATCTTCTGTTCAAGCTTCATATATTCACCATTCGCATTTAAATGCTGAACCGGTTCAATCCGAAATGTTATCAAATGTAACTGAAACTCGAGTAAAAGAAATTGAAAGCGAACAATTAAACCAATGTGCTTCTACAAATCTAGTAACTACTTTAAACAATAAATTCGTATCTGATAAGGAAAAAGTAGCTTTAGCGCTTATGCCAGCATCTGTGTTAAATTCGAGAGATCAATTAATCCAAGAACAAAAAAATGATCCCGAATTTGGATTAATCTATAAGTATTTAGAAGATCCTGAGTCAGTTTCATTAATTGAATCAGCCATTGCCTTAAACTGGTCCCAATCTTTTTCTTTAATCGATGGCTTGCTTTTTTATTCAAAATCATTATCATATCTTATGGCGAATTACGAGTTGTAATTCCTCAATCTCTTCGTCAAGCCATCTTATTTGAGTTTCATGACTCTCCAATTTCGGGGCACTTTGGCATTAGGAAAACTTATAAAATGCTCAAGGATGCCTGTTACTCGTACTTTCCTAAAATGAGGAAGTTTGTTAATGAATATGTTTCGAGTTGTCGCTTGTGCCAGCAATATAATTATAAAAATGTAAAGCCGGCCGGTAAATTAATTCCAATTAAAGTTGATTTTCCAAATCAAATTCTTGGACTCGACTTAATCGGTCCTTACCCCCTCTCTAAACCAAATAGATTTCGTTATGTGTTAGTTATGGTGGATTATTTTAGTAAATGGGTTGAATTTGTGCCTTTACGTAAAGCTTCGGCGCAACCAGTGGCCACTGCCTTCTTTAATAATTATATTTCTCGTTACGGCGCCCCCCTTCAAATTGTAACGGACCATGGTCCTCAATTTATAAGTAATGTTTTTAAGGCACTTTGCGATACACTCGAAATTAAACACGTATTTACGGTTCCATATCGGCCGCAAGCTAATCAGGCCGAACGTGTTAATAGAACTTTAATTAATATGATTGCGACGTTCATTGGTCAAAATCATGAAAATTGGGATCAGTTTCTCTATCATTTTGGCTATGCGATTCGTACAGCGGTAAGTGATGCAACAGGAAAAACTCCCGCTGAATTGTTTTTGGGCAGAAAGATTCTGACCCCCTTTCAAAAACTGGTATTAGTACAGCAAAATGCATCTCAATTTATTATGCGAAATATTGAAGAATTGCTACCAGAAGTTCAGAGAAACTTGAGAAAAGCTCAAGAGCAGCAAGCTGTATATTATAACTTAAAACGTAGAATTTTAGAAGTAAAAGTGGGAGATAAAATACTCCTAGAATCACATTTTCTTAGCTCAAAGAAAGATGCTAAAGTAGCTAAATTTGGGCCAAAATTCATTGGGCCTTTCTCTGTTTTAAAGGTAGAAAATAATAATCTGACAATTGATTTTAACGGCACCCCCACTACCATTAACGTTGATCAGATACGAATATTTAAAGAGCGCACTCAATCATATGCTGAAACTCTTGATAGTGATAGCGTGCCGGGTTCAAACTCACCTGACGAACAGTCCCTCTTTACGCCTAACCTCACTTCCCAGCCTAGTGCTCCTGATTCTTGTACAGCTGATAAACTACCTAGTCCTACAACTCCCGAACAATCTGTTCAGGGCACTTCCGCCGATCAATCCACTGTTAGCAGACCCGTCGCACAAAAGCGAGCTCGTACGGGGTCATCAAACCTTTCTAATGTGAAATTTCCTAGGCAAACTGGTCGCAAACGCGACTATTCTTTTACAAATAACTCTTTTATACCGCAGATTAAAAAGAAAAAAGCCTGGAACAAAGGTTTAAAACTCCCTCAAGCGACGTCCTCAAAGTCTTCTGGAACACATCCACCACAGAAGGTATTGGCGGTTCCAGATTCTGTGCACACCGACTCTTTCCGGCCTAAGTGAAAGGCAAGGGTTCCAAAAAGACCTCCACCCTCTTCATCAGCTAGCGGACGACACATGGAGAAATTCCTAGCAGCCCCTGACTCGGTCGGCACAGACGAGTTCTTTCCGCACCACCGATTCAATATCCGGCGTCAAGCCAGACTCTGACAACAGGCTCCGCCATATGAATCACCTGCCGAACAAGCCTTTGTACAAGCCTTTTGAGATAGCCCTAGACCCCGGTCTGAAAGCCTGGGCCTAGCAACCCTGTGGCCTAGCTGACGAGTACAACGAGCAAATTCACCAATACCTCTAACCTTGCTGAAGTTACAGCTGCAAATTGACATCAGGTGATACCGTTCTATATATTTTTTTTTCTATTAACAAGTGCATTTCTGTCAGAGCTGTACAAAATATTCGACATACTTTGAAGCCTTTTTGGGACTTTATATTTTAAGAACTATTACGAAAGCAATGGATTTTCTCCAACTAAAAATGCAAAATTTAATTTAGCCATGAACTTTCAAATTAAAATTCATGTCTGAGCTTCGATGTCAGCATTTTTGTTCTCTCTTAAATATCTATTTTATGTATGTATTAAGTTCTTTTACTTTGTAGCCATCATCTGCAGAGCTGGTAATATAAATTGTTTTTTTAACCCTTTGTAAATATTCCCCCCTTTTTCTTTTGTATTTCTATAACTATATATCTCTCTGTATGTATAAACTGGATATTTGTATTTGTAAAACTTTTGTATATTTGTCTAAAAGTTTATCTGTATGTACTCTTAGAGGGGGGGAAATGTTTTTTTAGCTATAAGCATAAAAAGCGTGTTTAACTATATAACATTAAAAAGACTAACTGCTAAATTTTTTCCGTTTATGCTTAAGCTCAGGAGGGAGAAATTTTTCTGTTTCTAATTTGTGTACTATGTTAATAGAGACGAACATGTCTCCGTTTTTTTCTAGAAGAGGATTTTAACTTCTCCCTTTGATGTTATTACTGTACAAAGCTTTTATATTACAGAGTCTATCTGACGAAATTTTCTGATGTTCCAAATTGTCATCTGCATTCTCAAACTCTTCCCATTGTTGATGAGCTGTTTCGAAACCCTTTGATGGTCTTTTCTCGTAATCTGATGCCCACAGTCTACGTATTCTGACGTCTGCCCTATTATGAAGCAATGTTCATCCTATTCTTGGTTTAGTCATCTCCTGTGCAGACGTAAAGCTCCAGCTATCAGCCCAGCCAGCACAGTAAACTCATCTTAATAAAGACTTTGTCATTTTTCTTTTTTTAAAGACAATTATTTTTCTGTGTTACGACAAACTTTAAATGTCGCATTTGTCACAAGCGACGTTCTATGTAAAGCCAAGCAAGCTCACGTTAAAAAATTAATATTTTGGCCTTCCTGGCATGACAGGGAGACGTTTGTTAATCCTACTGTAATCCTGGTTTTAGCTCAGTCAGGGTCCCGGAGGTTCTCGGGGTAAAAGAACGCCTTTTATTTAAAAGTTTAAAATTAATTTTTTTTTGGCGTTCCCGAGTTTTTCGCTTAGGGATTTAACAAAATTTTTTTAAGTTATTCTCACCCGGTTAAAATTTAAGTGACGGCTGCACTTACACTTCCAAGATATGAGATAGTTAGATATAGAATTACGCAGTTTAAAATTACTCGATCAAATCCGTTGGGGATTTTCCCGACTAATTTTTTTTCTTGGAGGGGGCTGTGAGGTTGAGACGTCAGAACGTCACCACAGTTGTTTTAAGTAAGCTGGATCCAGCAAAGTAGAAAGTGGGGACGGTTAAAATCGCTTCGTCGCCAGTGACTCGGTGAAGGTTGTGGTCGAGTTAGTTTTGTGTCAACAGGGTGCTGCATTGAAAGAACTAGATTCCGAGTGTTAGATAAATTAGAAGTGATTTTAAAAGGATGGATTGAAATGTAGTGAAAGGAGGGTGTAGGAAGAAGTATAAAAATAGAGATGGTTTTAGTAGATGGTGTGGATGTTGGAGGATATTATAGTGGATGTCGGAGCATATTATAGAGTGGATGTCGGAGCATATTATAGAGTGGAAGTTGGAGTATATTATAGTGGATGGTGATGAATCTTATTTTGGCGAGTATCGAGAAGTGGAGTAGTGGAGATTTAGTTGCGTGAAGTTAAGTAGTGATGTGTGTTGGTGTGCGTATCTACTAGTATTCGGAAAGGTAAAGTGGGGTCTGAAGGGAATCCTCTGATCCACAGTGAAGTCGTAGTAGCGGAGTACGAGTGCAACCGTCTCTACACCTTCGACTATCTGCTGGGGTGAGATATTTAAGATTATCTAATTAAATTGTTGATTCATATATTTTGATTAAGTAATACGCTGACTGAGCTAAGTTTTATTACCAGGCCGCCCTTCCATTAATCTGGTTCAAATAAACTCTTATTGTTTGTTCAATTCAAGTCTCTGGTTCTCTTAGTAATCTAATTAAGTTAAGATGGAGTTTGCATCAACGCAAACTTTACAAGGTTTATGCATTTTATTTTTTACTAGCATGCTTTGACTATTTCACTGGTAACTATATTTACAGGGTGACAAGAAATCACTTGGACACACATGATACAT
The DNA here is from genome assembly GCA_963930645.1 of Salticus scenicus. Classification (NCBI taxonomy): domain Eukaryota; kingdom Metazoa; phylum Arthropoda; class Arachnida; order Araneae; family Salticidae; genus Salticus; species Salticus scenicus. The sequence continues at coordinate 258,424,979 of OZ005649.1, read as the reverse complement.
TATAAATTTAATTCTAATGAAAATATTACGACCAAACTTCAATAAATATGAATACATTATTTTGTCTATTACATTTACAAATTTTCAAGATGGCTACCTCTAGCCTTAATACAGAGCTTTAAACGTGTCACAAAATTTTCGGCTGTGGGCCCGCAACTCACTTACTGATTTTTTATCTCATTCCTTGCATAAGAATTCCTTTAGGGATGCCAAAGTTTTATGAGTTTTAGCACAGACCCTTGTCTCCAAGATGGACCAAACAGAATAATCCATCGGGTTCAAATCTGGGGAATACGAGGGCCTATCTTGAGCTCCTATGAAGTCAGGAAAATTTGTCTTGCACCAATCTTGAGTGCCTTTAGCTCTGTGTGCAGGTGCGGAATCCTGTTGGAAGGTCCATCTTTTGTTTCCAAAGAACTTTTGCGACCAAGGTAAGACATCTTCCAAAATGAGTTTGCGATAGTGGTAGTTAAAGATATTTGGTTTGAAACTTTGTCCAAGTTATTTCTTGTCACCCTGTAAAAGAATTCTCAAAATTCCATATTATTATTAATAAAAGTTAAAAAAAAAAAAAAAAAAGAATCATCAAAACCTAAATTAACGTTTAGTAGTAATTTTCCTGCTCACAACGTGATGAGTCCATGTCCCCACTCCCTTTGGCATCGACTTATGCCCTTTTTACTCCCTGCTTCCCAGTGGATAAGTTAGAAGTTTAACGAAATCCCACCAAAGTGCATATTGCAAACACTTAATACCCACATACCAAAATATGCCATTCTAAAGTAATTTGAAGTAGATTTAAGCTTAAAACTGTGTTTTCTGCTTAGCCGCTCCAAGGAGAGGTAAGTAATATCGTAAAATCCCTTTATAATACATGAAGGATTACACGTAAACAACTGACGCATAAAAAAAGAAAATCACCCTTCCTGAGATAATATGGAGCAGAGTTATATTTGAAAATGTTTTTGCCCCATTCTCTTAAAGGGTGGAGATTTCGCAAAATCTCTTTATACTTCATGTTGGTATGTATAACCGACTCATATATGAAAAATATTTTTTCTAAGATAATTTGGAGCTGATTTAAGCTTTAAAATGTGTTTTTTGCATTCTTATAGTAAAGGTAAAAAATTATTTCGCAAAATCTCTGTATTTTTTGTAGTGTTAGTGTGTGTAATCAATCAACACATGAAAAAATTGTTTCTTGAGACAATTTGGAGCAGAGTTACTTTTGAAAACGTGTCTCTGTCCCGCCTTTGAAGGGATGGAGAAGGGGAAGCTTCAAACAATCCTTTTCCATAGTGTATGTTGGGTATGCATAACCAACCCATACATCAAAATTAATCTTACTGACATAATTTGGGGTACAGGTTACACTTGGAATTATGTTTATTGCACCCCGACACCAAGGGGGAAAGCAGAGAATTTAATAAAATCTCATTACAATAGGTGTCCGATACATAAAAAAATTTATGCACCAAAATCCATGACGATAGCTCTCATTGATTTCCTAAGTACTAAAAGGGGAACTTCAATTTTTCCCCATGCAAAATTTAAAAATCACACCCACACACACACACAAAATGGGTTTTTGGAAATATCCTAAAGAAGACGCATAGCTTTTCAACGTCCATTTGGCTGCGTTCTACTTAAAAATGCAGAATTGCAAAATTCCGACCCCCCCCCCCCCTAAAATAAATAAATAAATAAATAAAAATTTTAAAAAAATCAGTTTTTTTTTTATAGGTAGATTCCTTATAGGAGATCTACCTATTGCAATGGTTCTCATGACACGACTTCTGGAAAATTTCTTCATATCTTCACCGATCATGATCCCTAGAACCCAAAACCACCCTCCGTTCAAAAGTTTATATATATATATATATAGGTATATATATCCCTATAAGCGTTAAG